>JBCNJP010000011.1:2374536-2432802 GCA_039602395.1 Deinandra increscens subsp. villosa
TCGTGATAGTGGAGTTTATTTACAAAAAGAGTAAATTACGGATTTAGTCCCTGTGGTTTGCACGAATTTCAGGTTCAGTCCTTAGGTTTTGTTTATTACGGATTTAGTCCCTGACATTTGCCAAACCGTTGCGGATATCGTCCCTGGGATGAATGGCCGTTAAAAAGTTGCGTTAAGTGGGTATGAATTCACCATTATACCCTTATCTTTAAATATTAATTACATAAAAACCTAAATACTAAAATAAAATAAAAACCTAAAATAATCATGATATCATCAGACCTGGTCTCCAACATACAACACATTTAAAAACCTAATATAATCATCTTCTCCGACCACGCCGACCCCATCGGAATATCCAGGGAACGCCGACCGACAGGTTCAAGTCAAACCCCCGCGTAGCGGAGGCGACGGATTTGCTTGTCGGAAAAAGGAGATGATACGACTACTGTGTAACCATCGTCGGGAGGAAGGGGTTGTGGCATTAGGGCGCCGGTGGTCGCCGGAGAATGAAGATCGTCGAGAGGAAGGGGTTGCGACAGAATCCGATTTGCAATCTCGCCAATTGTAAGTCGCCGGTGGTCGCTAGAGCTCAACCTCGCCGATTTGCAATCTCGCCGATTGTTAGATTTACCGAAAAAAAAAATCTGTAATTTTTTTTTTAATTTATGTTAAATTTTACCCATTTAATCCGCATGGGATAGAAAAAATGTGAACTGATCCCGTCATTACCGATTCGATCGGAATTTTCATCGTTTAGTTGGTTAATATATTGATCCATAAATCAATGTAAATATTTAGGGATTCTCTGATGCCGATTTGCAATCTCGCCAATTGTAAGCGGTAGATTTTTTTTTCTATTCGATCGGAATTTTCATCGCCAATTGTAACTGATGCCGATTTGCAATCTCGCCGATCGAATCGGTAATGAGGGGATCAGTTCACATTTGGGGTTCTCTGCAAATTGATTATAGGCAAAGGATGAAAGGAGATTGTAGATGGAAGAGGATGTGATTCTAGAGTGATTGATCCGAGTATATGTGCGTCGGTATTGTTTCCGGTACCGGTTCCATGATTGTGCTTCATTTCAAGGTCTGCTGAAACAGCACATGCAATTTGGGGGTGCGGTTGGTTCAAACGGTTTAATTGATCAAATAGGAGATGGAGGTGATGTTCGTTTAATGTTAGATGATGAAGGTTGGTGTTTGAATGGTTGTGGTGGCCGTGGATGGTGGTTGTGGTGGTGGGAGGAAGTTTTGGAGGTGGTGTGTTTTTTAACGATGATGATGATGAAGTGTTTATTTATTTATTTTTTTAATTTATATTTATCTTGGGGTTTTTTTAACGCAGGGGTATATTGGTCTTTTCACATATACTTAACAGATTTTTTTTAACGTCAGTTAGGGTCAGGGACGATATCCGCAACAGTTTGGCAAACGTTAGGGACTAAATCCGTAATAAACGAAACCTAAGGACTAAACCCGAAATTCATGCAAACCACAGGGACTAAATCCGTAATTTACTCTTAGAAAAAAAATTCCCCGCTTGCCGTTAAAAAGAAAATTAAAAAAAAAAGAAACTTGATTTTAGCAAAACCTCTCTTCCCGTATACTTTCGCACATGGCGCCATGTAACCGCCGATTCACAGAGCTAGGGTTTTAGTTCGTCTTCACCGAGCAACAATCATCGCAGGTTTCGATTTCTCTCTAAATTTTTGCATTCATTTTCCTAAATCTTCGATTGCCGATTTCATTTTACATTTATGAACTTCCTTTTTACCTCATTTTCCAAATCGCTAAATTCGATTTGTCAATTTTGAGACGAGACGATATGGATCATGTTTAATTGGGGAATTATGAGTTTCTAAACGTTTTAACGACCTAAATTCAACAGGTTAGAGAGATCTACCACAATTTTTGTTGTTTTTCATCTTTCATAATGAGAATCAAATTGTTAGAAGAGATACCATTGGAACTGCAAGTGGAAATCATCAAAAGGCTTCCTGTCAAATGTCTGATTCGATTCCGATCCGTTTCGAAAGCATGGAAGGCTCTGATCGACAGCTCCGATTTCATTGCTCATTATAGCGCCCAAAAGACACTAAAACCACATCTGGTTGTAAGTGAAGTCCATTTTGATTTGGATTGGTATGTTTCATTTGCTGATGATGATACTTTCCCCGAACGAAAAGTCACGCCCGATTACCCCCGGTTGCTTAACTGGCTTAAAAATTGCTACATACTCGGTTGCTCTCATGGTTTGTTGTTTCTGTACGGTGATTATCGTATGGGCCGTGGTGGTCACAAGTCGGTTACCACCATGGCTGTTCTTTGGAACCCTGCGATTAGGAAAACCGTGGGTGTCATTGTGTCTAACTTAGGAAACAGAATGTATTTGACTAATGTAGGATTTGGGGTTTGTCGTGAGACTGGCGACCCTAAGATTGTCAAGGTTGCATATGTTGGTAGGGAGATCGAGAGCGAGGGAGAGATGGATAGTATAAGTTGCTTCCCTTGGCAAGTTGAGGTTTTTGCGTTAAGCACGGGGGCTTGGAGGAGTCCATACGGAAACCTCCCTCGTAAGTCAGTTAGATTCTACCGGCATCATGAAACAGTAGATGGGTTTATTTACTGGCTTGTTACCGATAAGATCACCATAGATGGCAAATACAAGTCTTACAATTTGATCATTTCATTTGATTTAACAACCGAAGAGTTTAAAGAAGTATACCTCCCAGAGTGTTTAGCATTCAGAGCACACGACGATCATTATACCTACATCTCTGTGCTAAGTAATTCTCTTGTTGTGCTTGAGTGTGAAAAGAATGTGAATGATCCGGTTGTCGTTATATGGAAGATGGAGGGTGATGTGTTTACAAAGCTATTCTCCGTGAATCGTAACTCACGAGATGCATCAATAATTGGATTTAGAAAGACCGGTGCGCCTATAATTGAATTTTTTATCGAAGAAGATGATTGGCGACACCTTGTTGTTTATGAACCCATCTCGAAAGACGTTGGTAAATTTTGGTCTCATCACTCGTCGTCTCATGTTTCTGTGTATCCCTACATTGAAACACTACTTCTGCTTGATCAACCAGATCTTATGGTTTATAATGACATTTCAATGTGGGGAGCAAAGAACAAAAGACTTTTGAAGCATACAAACTGACCCTCAAGTTTCATCATGATGTGGTTTCATCACTTAATGTAAGTTATTCTTGCAATCTTTTACTTATAACTAGAATGTCTATCTATTTTCCCCCATGAATTTGGGTATGTAAGATTGGATGAAAAGAAGCTGTTTGAATGACTTTGTTGGTGATTTTGTTAGCATCATTGTTATTATTATTTATAACATACTTTGATTAATGATATATTAGATTCAAGAAATAGCTTTAATGCAAAAGCTTGACAGTAAGTTCACTTGTAGTCATGTTGGTCAACAAGTATGATTGAACTGCAACTTCCCAGGTTGCATATCATAAATCAAAACTGAAATCAAAAGGCTTTAGATTGATAACTATATGGAAGCTTGGGTTAGTTTTTAGATTTGTAAGTTTTCTGTTGTATGATGTATTAACCCAACTAAGACAGTGCACTCGGGTTTTTGGGGTTTAACAAACAGCCACTCGTTGGTCTGTTTTTTGGATTCCAGAGCTTCAATTTGTTGTTAATGTTTGCAAGAATTCATCTCAAAAGTTTAGGAGTGTATGTTTCTCTATTAAAGATTCTGTTTCTTTAAATTGATTTTGTTTTTATTTGAATTGTAACATGAGTGAGGACCATATGTGTTCGAGTTTGTTCCAGATTCTTGGTCTTAATTCTGATTCGGGTGTGGCTACAAATGTTAGGGTGTTTGTAACGGTCTCTTCACTTAAAACTTATATTATTAAATTCCAATTTTCAAAAAAAATAAAATTAATGTTTCTATTAAAAGTTATTGGAAACTTTTAAATAAAAATTAAAAACATTCATTTTTTTTTAAATATCAGACTTAACAATATAATTTTATAGATTTTGTTAGAAACTTTTTTTAAAAGATATTTTAAAATAAATACTTTTGTATCCAATAAGAATATGAGTGAGAAACCCAAACTTTCATAAAATACTCATTTTAATAAATATTTTTCAAATCACCTATTTCATAAATAAATTTTAAATCTACACCTATATATTTGGAAATAAACTCAATAACGATAATGCAATTGTCTAGTCGTCCTCGAAACAGGTTAGCAAATACCCTCCACCCGTCCTTCCATCGTCATGTTCACAAGAATCATCTTTGGTAAATTACAATCATACAAAGCACGAGAATGATCTGAATTTAAATATTGGGATATTGATGCGATTATTCAAGGTCCCTATCAAATAAGAACACACAAATTGTTTAGAAAAAACTCACTCAAAACATTTATATAATATACAATCAAAATTCATGATGAATAGTATACTTTTAGGTTTTCAAACTTTGGTCACGTGAATTTGGTTTTTTGACGTTTTCTACCCCTAAACTTTTACGATTTGTTTTTTTTTCAAATTTCATGATGAATAGTATACTTTTAGGTTTTCAAACTTTGGCCACGTGAATTTGGTTTTTTGACGTTTTCTACCCCTAAACTTTTACGATTTGTTTTTTTTTTCTTTCTAACGAAATAGTAAACTTTTAGTTTTCATAGTTTTGGCCACATTGTTTCATACTCTTACGTTTTGTACCGTTTAACTTTTAGAGTTTTTGTTATTTTATTTCATGATGAATAGTATACTTTTAGTTTTTCAAACTTTGGCCACGTGACTTTGGTGTTTTGACGCTTTCTACCCCTAAACTTTTACGATTTGTTTTTTTCTTTCTAACGAAATAGTAAACTTTTAGTTTTCATAGTTTGACCACATTGTTTCATACTCTTATGTTTTGTACCGTTTAACTTTTAGAGTTTTTGTTATTTTAAGTTTTGTTGTCTTCTATTTTGGCCACAAAACTTTTAACTTTTCTACTTTCATTTTTAGTATATTTTTATAGTTTTATACTTTCACTACAAGATTAGACTTTTACGTTTTATACCCCTTAACTTTTTTACCCTCTAACTTTTAAACTTTTTTTTTTGTTTTAAGTTTTGTTATCTTTTACTTTGGCCACGAAACTTTTAACTTTTATACTTTCATTTTTAGTATACTTTTATAGTTTTATACTTTCACCACAAGATTTTTAGACTTTTACGTTTTATACCACTTAACTTAGTATATTTTTATAGTTTTATACTTTCACCACAAGACTTTTAGACTTTTACGTTTTATACTCTTTAACTTTTTAATCCTCTACCTTTTAAAGTTTTTTTTTTTAAGTTTTTTTTATCTTCTACTTTGGGCACGAAACTTTTAACTTTTCTATTTTTGTTTTTAATATACTTCTATAGTTTTATACTTTGTCCACGAGACTTTTAAACTTTTACATTTTATATCACTTAACCTTTTTTTACTTTCGTTCAGTATACAAATTCAAACCCCGCAGCAACGCGCGGGGTGGGTAAACATCTCGTTTTATTAGATAAGAGTTTGATACAATTGTATAAGGAATAAGTAATAACCTTAATATTGACTACCCTATTAATAGACTAAACTATCTTTGATAAACAAACATCCTTATCAAACTATAACGCCTCCTCTAATCATTATTAAACATAACAACTTATATGTCTAATAATATCACCCTAAAACCAACTTGCTTTTGGGCTACCCGACCCACCGATTTATGACTTGGGAATTAGTTCTCGTGGGCCAACAATAATCAACAATAATTGATGATCTAATGTTTGAGTTATTTAGTTTGTTGGGGGAATTGCATATTTTCCCCTATTTTCAACTCTAATTGCATATATACCCATACTAAAATAACAATTGCATATATACCCTTTTATAAGGAATTGACAATTTTATCCTTGAATTCTTTATTAGGGTTTAAGAAAAAAAACCAAATTACGCTTCATAGAGAGGAGCCAGACGGACGCTTTTCATCTTCATTCTCATCCACGTAGAAGAACAGACACTGCCCATAGATCATCTAGCCGGTTCGTAATCATCATCAAAAGGTCGCAAAGAACCAAAATATCATCAACTTTCTCGCACATACCTGAAACATCATCCTGTCGTACCTGGTTCGTAATCATCATCATCAAACCTCACAAAAGAACCAGAAATATCATCCTCTCTGCTTCGATTTTCTATTTGTTCGTGCTCATCTAGTCAGTTAGTCACTGACTCATTGGTACTTTCTTAGTAACCAAGAATTGCTCATCGATTTGAATTTACCTGTTTTGAAATCCACATCATGAAAAGCTAGATTTTGTACTCTTTATTTTGGGCGAGAAGGAAAGGAGACGTGCTTGGGTTTGTATCATCTCAGAATTGACTTGGGTTGTTACATAGCTATGGTCTAAGGTGCAATACACCGATTTTAGAAATGGCTTTTGGAATTAAAACTAAGATCTGAGAAGCCTGTCAGTGGGCTGTTTATGAAGTGCAGGGACATCGAAAGTGGAAGTTTTAAGAAAGAAAGTTTTATGGCCATGGGATTCAAGATCATAACATGGGGAAGGACCTTAATGAATTTTGGTGATGAATTCTAGGGGCTAGGAATGTTTATACAGGAGGAAATTTTTTGTTTTAAAGGGGTAAAGCTCCTCATAAAGGAATAAAGGTGCCTAGATTGTTTTGGGGCTCAGCAGATAGCTAGAACTTTAAGTGTTGACCTAGTTTGTGTTTGTGACATGTAATTGTTAGGTTGTCAAGCTGTGCTTCGATGTGTTTTTGTATTTGCAGGTTTCCTTGTGTCCTTTGTGAGTTATTAACAAACCTTTGATGAGAAAAATAATATATATATAATTTATGAGATTTGAGTTATTAAGGGTAAAATAGTCATTATATAATTTATTTTTATTAAAATAAAGTAAAATGGGTATATATGCAAATTTTTTAGTTTGTAAGGGGAGATATGCAATTAAAATTTTAGTTTGGGTATATATGCAATTTTTTAACTTTGTAAAGGGATATAATGCAATTGCCCCTAGTTTGTTTTACACTTTTACTATTATTATTGTTGATAATTTAACTAGGTTGAATCGTAAGCAAATTTGTAGTAAGGTCGGTCATCCATTATTATATAAAGAGAAAGCCGCTCTCGAATATTACACATATACATTTGGTTGAGAAGTGCTTTTTGTTCTTATGTTTTTTATAAGAAAGTTGAGGGCTTCGTGATCATCGATTCTATAAAGTTGTAATGTTTGAAACTACGAGTAAAGTTTGAGTTGAAGTTATTTAGGTATCTATTATCAGAAAAGAAATCATGCCCACACGCAGCAACATCGATGACCTCGGCATGGACCTTCTTGAAAACATACTCGCCAGGCTCCCGTCTGTCGATTTTGCCTATGCAGATTGCGTTAGCCGCTCGTGGAACCATGTTTGCAGTCGTCGTGTCCTTTGTCGCCCCAAGCTCTCCTCTGCCTGCTCCATGAGTCGCTCCCTCGGTGTAACTTGTTATTTCACCCCCCACCCCCCCCCTCCCTCTAGTTTTTACACCAATCATCATCCATTGTTTTTTACTTTTACTTCTTATATTTTCTGTGCCACCCCGCAGGTTGCTGTAGAAGACGCGGTGAACAAAGTATTATTGGAGCCGATCCGCCCACATTTTGCCATTGCTTCTGTCTTTCAGTTTGATTTGGATGAGGCTCACCAACTCGTATGTTATAATAATAATAATAATAATATAATTTCAAAATTTATCTACTTCAGACTTAATAACATCATTACTACCCATCCTTGTAAAGTATATTGATTGATTGACTTCATGAATGAATTGGCTGGCTTAATAAAGTATATTGATTGATTGATTGATTTATTTTATGAATGAATTGGCTTGCTGGCTGGCAGATTAATGCAAAACTAGGCTCCAGGTTTCCACTCATTACTGTTGGACGAAGGGATGCAGCTTCTTCTAATGAATCCAAAGAGGTTTTCTACGTATTCTACTCACTGATTTTGTTTGTTTCTCTCTTTAGCTGTATGTACAAAAGTAGTACTCTGATTACCTACAAACAAACAAACAAACAGACTCGTGTCTACACATGGAAAGATTGCTCAATCAAGGCGGCTTTTGATCATTCACATCTATGGCAGACGGGAAAGGGAGGAATCATGCTAACCATTGGATTTGTACCAGGGCTGAAACTACAATCAATCCCACTTCTAAAGCAGGGCTCGGGAGCTCTCATGATCGACAAATTCATAACCGACATTAGGGAGTTCTCACGAGGACCTCATTCCCCCGCCACCATATTGATTTTCACCGTAGAGCATGTCTAGCTAGCTAGCTATGTGTTATATATATATTAACTTTTTCACTTTGTCATGAGCCCTGGGTTTATGTTTATTTATGTATTAACAGGAGCCTAAAGTAGGCATGGATGCAGTTATGCAGAAATTGGGTCAGTGTTTCATTAGAAATATTAGACGATATCAACTATGAAGACTTGATCAATCAATTTAGTATTAAAAATTTAGGAGATCTGCACGATTTATCAGATAACTACTTGGATTGTCATTTTAAAACTATATCTTTCTTATGTTTATTGCTATAACCTTTTTTTTTCCTTATTTAAAAACTTTTCTATTTGCAATTTTTTTGAGTGGGACCCATTTTGTTTCCTCAAACAGCGCCCCTAAATCCTCAGCTCCAGCCCTGCCACCTGCTAGTCCGTTTACTAGCTTACTGTTATTATTTTTCATATAAAGTTTTCTTTCTTTCTGTCATTTTAGATCTTACCATGCCATCGGAAACTGCCATTGTTGGTTATCACTGCATGTATCGTCATACTAATGGAAGTTCAAGGAAAACGAAAGCTGCTGCTGCTGTTTCCTTGGTATTTGTCATGGACACGAATAAACCTGCCGGTGGGTAACCTCAAATATCCACCATCTTACATTTTTCTCTTGATCTTGTACCTTTCTGTTTAAGTTGCTTTTTAGTCTCCAATTTTATTTTCGATTATATAACTCATAATATATATTCATCAGTTGCAATGTAAGGTTAATTATTTGGTTAAACTGACTGAGTTATGAACAGGTAGGTGGTTTTATAAATACTTTTTTTGTGCAGGTATTGGAAAAACCGAGTTTCATGTTCAATTATCAAGTGGAATGCTACCCACAGGCCCTGTATTTGCAGCAGCATCTATTAAAAACAGATGTCGTCTCTCGACTACAGTCGTTGCAAGAGCAGATGGGCCATGTGAGAATCTTGATGGCGGAACAACTGCTATCAACCAAGCCTATACCGCAGTATGTTATTCTTTACCCATAGTGGGTCAATAAATTATTTGACTTTCCTTTTTGCAAATTGCATAATAATGGTACTGTAGTTTGGTCATAAGTTATATTCTAAATCCGAAAGTATCTTATACGCTTGCTTTCTGGATAATCCAACAATTCTCAATTTCTACTGTTATCAAATGATAAGTTTAACGGAAAAAGTATATATAGGTTCATATATTGTAACTGTTTATAAATAATGACAGTTAGAAAGGCTATATGACACGACGCTCCCTTCTGAGATCTACATCGGGATAACAAAAAGAAGAAAATGCTCCTCCATCGGAGGGATGACTTCTCTTGCCTTCTACGATATGGTGTGGTAAGATAGCAATTTTCTTCATTCTCCTCAGCATATATCCTCGGTATGCCAATTTACCTTAGTCAACTGCTTGCTTGTTTGTCTTAAACTAGAAACTTTGTTGATGTCTTTAGAAGCTAGCTTCATATTAGTAGGTAGGTGTTCATGATTGTTTTGCCGTTTGACCCGTTTATTTAAGGGAAAAAGACAAGAATGACCATGTTGATCATTCTCGACACCAAAGTAGCCCCTTGACTTCTGTTTCCTCAAAATAGCAAACTATGGGTGGATCGGTGGACCAATGGTGGTCAAGACCGTAGTTGAGTGACTATTTTGAGGGGAAAAAAAGTCAAGGGGCTATTTTGATCTCAAAAATGGTCAACATGGTCATTTTTGTGTTTTTCTCTTTATTTAATAGCTAGCCTTAGTCCATTTTATGTTGTAAATAAGTAAATGCACTCACAGAAATCATTCTAACTAACCATAATCATCATCTTCATGATCAGTTGCAGCCCTGAATATCTTTCTATTCAAAATACGGATATGGGCGTCATCGAAACTAGCGACACCTTTCGTATTTTCTACAAAGATCCCACCACCGTTGCTGCTAATGTCTCTAACGGTCTGAGATCTTACAAGCAATGGAGCACCACTCGCGGTGATAAGTGGGAGGTCTTGGGCGGTCTTGTTTTCACTTCTTCTTATCGGGGTGGGAAATCCTTGGACCAACCAAACGTTGACACCTCGTTGTTTTTCGACAATTTTCCTACCGCGACACTTGGAAGTACGTTTTATGGTCCGGTATTTGGGCGTGGGAATGTTGAAGAATCTCAAGATCACAAGTCATTGTGTTGTTACATGCATGAATACTGTGGAGCCTATTTAATCTTGTCTTACGCTCCCTAACTATTATCATGTGATCACATGTTAATGCAAAATGTTACTTATTGTTTAATCTTTTTTCGATCACATTATTACATTATTGTAGTGTAATCACTAGATTCTTCTAGTGTGTTTTAAATGGTTGTACTTGCACAATCAAAGTATGCAATCCCTTGAAACATGTGATCTTAATGTATTTAGATGATTGTATAATGTATGGTTAGGTTGTTCATGAGCCAAACCGAGCGAGGATCTGCTCGAACTCGGCTCGGTTTAAAACCAAGCAGCTCGGCTCGGATCAAATTTACATAATCGACCATAAAATCAATGCTCAAACTCAGCTAGCTTTATAACCGAGTGCACGGTTCGGCTTAGTTTTGCACGGTTTATATATTTTCAGTCTTTTTATCATATTTTCTGCCACAAAATCATATTTTTACAAAATCTTAAAACATGATAACAAACGTTCATTCAACCATCAAAACATGAGCATTCAAGTTTAAAACTTCTTATTTTTACAAGTCTTTGAAACGTGATAGTAAACATTCATCCAAGACGTATTAATAAAAAAACACGAGCTTCAAGTCGTGAAAGAATATCATCAACCAATTAACCAACAACTCCCGAATACAACACCTGAGATAAAACAATATTCTAAGAAAATAAATAAATAAGTTACCTTTTATAATCAACGAGGTGTCAACCGCGCATTGCAGTTAGCCGGTGACATTCAACATAAGTTAAGTCATAAGTAAACTCTTTAAGATTTAGGAGGAATGTTCATTTTATGCATTTTGGTTTGTGGTACTAAAATATGGAAGTGGCATTGTGCCAAAATGGATGGGTTTATTAGTGGGTTTGGTATGTACTAGATAGACAGATTGTTACTCAGTCTCATATTTGTAATGTTCTTTTGATATTACACCACTTCAACATTAGTATATATTTGAAATAACCATTCAATTTACATATATAATATAGTGCATGTTGCATCAAAGATCTATTATTCTTGGAAAAAGAGTTCATATTCTAAACAAAATCAATTTAAAGAAACAGAATATATAATAGAGAAACATACACTCCTAAACTTTTGAGATGAATTCTTGCAAACATTAACAACAAATTGAAGATCTGGAATCCAAGACTGTCTTAGTTGGGTTTATACATCACACAACAGAAAACTTACAAATCTAAAAACTAACCCAAGTTTCCATATAGTTATCAATCTAAAGCCTTTTGCTTTCAGTTTTGATTTATGATATGCAACCTAGGAAGTTGCAGTTCAATCATACTTGTTTACAAGTGAACTTATTGTCAAGCTTATGCTTTAAAGCTATTTCTTGAATCCAATATAGCATTTATAAAAAATAATGATAATAATAACAAAATCACCAACAAAGTCATTCAAACAGCCTCTTTTCATCCAATCTTACATACCCAAATTCATGGGGAAAAATAGATAGACATTCTAGTTATAAGTAAAAGACTGCAGTTAACGGAGATCTGAAATGAAACCAAGAATAACTTACATTAAGTGATGAAACCAAATCATGATGAAACTTGAGGGTTAGCTTGTATGCTTCAAAAGTCTTTTGTTCTCTCCTCTCCACATTGAAATGTCATTATAAACCATGAGATCTGGTTGATCAAGCAGAAGTAGTGTTTCCATGTAGGGATACACATATGCATGGTGATGAGACCAAAGTTTATCAACGTATTTTGAGGTGGGTTCGTAAACAACAAGGTGTCCCCAATCATCTTCTTCGGTATAATTTTCAATTATAGGTGCACCGTTCTTTCTAAATCCAACTATTGATGCAAGTCGTGTGTTAAGATTCAGAGTGAATAGCTTTGTAAACACACCGCCCTCCATCTTCCATATAATGACAACCGGATCATTCACATTCCTTTCACACTCGAGCACAACAAGAGAATTCCTTAGCTCAGAGATGTTGATAACACGATCGGTGTGTGATGTGAATGCTAAACTATCTGGGAGGCTTACTTCTTTAAAATCTTCAGTTGTTATGTCAAATGAGACGATCAAATTGTAAGACTTGTATTCACCATCTATGGTGATCTTATCAGTAACAAGCCAGTAAATAAACCCATCTAGAGTTACATAATGCCGGTCAAATCTAATTGACTTACGAGGGAGATTGCCGTATGGACTCCTCCAAACCCCTGTGCTTAACGCAAAAACCTCAACTTGCCAAGGGACGCAACTTATACTATCCATCTCTCCCTCGCTCTTGATCTCCCAACAAACATATGCAACCTTGACAATCTTAGGGTCATTAGTCTCACGACAAACTCCAAAAGCTACATCGATCCGATACATTTTGTTTCCTAAGTTAGACACAATGACACCAATCGTTTTTCTAATCGAAGGGTTCCAAAGCACAACCATGGTAGTTAGTGACTTGTGACCACCACGGCCCACACGATAATCACCATACAGACACAACAAACCATGAGAGCAACCGATAATGTCGCAATCTTTAAGCCAGTTAAGCACCCGGGGGTTATCGAGCGCGACACGTTGTTCGGGGAAAGTATCATCATCAACATATGAAACATAATAATCCCAATCAAGGTTGTCTTCACTTACAATCAGATGTGGTTTTAGTGTCTTTTGGGCGCTATAATGAGCGATGAAATCAGAGCTATCGATCAGAGCCTTCCATGCTTTCGATACAGATCGGAATTGAATCACACATTTGATAGGAAGCCTTTTGATGATTTCTACTTGCAGTTCCAATGGTATCTCTTCTAACAATTTGATTCTCATTATGGAAGATGATAAACAACGAAAATTTTGGTAAACCTGTTGAATTTAGGTCGTTTTAATGTTTAGAAACTTATACATCCCCCGATTAAACATGATCCGTATCGTCTCGTTCAAAATTGAGAAATCAAATTTGGCGATTTGGAAAACGAAGTGATAAAAAGGAAATTATCAAGTGTAAATGAAATCGGCAATCGAAGATTAGGAAAATGGATGCAAAAAATTAGAGAGAAATCGAAACCTGCAAAGATTGTTTCCCGATGAAGAAGAACTAAAAAGAAAACCCTAGCTCTGTGAATCGGCGGTTACATGTGCGAAAGTATAGGGGAAGAGAGGTTTTGATGTATTTATACGTGTTACAAAATCAAGTTTCTTTTTTTAATATTTTTTTTTAGATTTTTTTTTTTGGAACGGCATCGATCAGGCGACCTTGGTCTCACGTGTAAGCCTACCCTTGCGGGGCTATGTCCAAGGTCGATTACTCGGACCTCCGTGAGAACCAAGACACCCC
This sequence comes from Deinandra increscens subsp. villosa, assembly GCA_039602395.1. Taxonomy (NCBI): domain Eukaryota; kingdom Viridiplantae; phylum Streptophyta; class Magnoliopsida; order Asterales; family Asteraceae; genus Deinandra; species Deinandra increscens. The sequence goes on from JBCNJP010000011.1 coordinate 2,388,387, forward strand.
TCCTGAAGCTTTCTCCTGGCAGAAACCCCCTCTCCTGGGACCACATGGGGTAAAACTGCCTCCCCTTGGATTAGAACTTGGGTCACATGGTAACCAAAACCCTAATAGCATGGGGTATACCCATGTTATCAAACCCATGTTATCCTGCCACGTAGGCGGTGACTGGGCGCTGACTGGATAACATGACTTGATAACATGGGAGGGGTATACTCCCATGTTATCACCTCATGTTATCAAATTTTTTAATTTTTTTTTTTTTTAAATTTAAATGAAAAATATAAAAACTAAATATATTAAACATTAAAACTAAATTTATTAAACACAAAGACATAGATAGAAATGTGAAAAAAATAAAACTACGGGTTTCGGGTCCTCAACTTCGCGACGATATCGGCTTTTTCTCGCTCGATCAACTCCTTATGCTCTTCGGGTAAACCCGTAGTATCCATTCGGAGAACTCGTAGTTGATTCATTCGATTTTTTTCTTCCGCGAGACGGATTTGCTGGGCACGTTGTTCCTTTTTTTCCGAAGCTAGGAGGTTGAATTTTCTTATTTCTTCCAACAATGCGTCGTCTTCAACCTTCTCTTTTTCTTTACGCATCGCCTTTTTTTTGCCAATCGGTCGGGCCAAAACTTCCGGATCGACATCGTCGTCTAAAAAAATCGTTTCATCATTCAAATTTATGTTGCAACGGCCCGTTGATCCCCTTGGGCTATCGTCGTACATTTCCGACGACGATCGTTTTTTGGAAGAACCATCCCCCAAAATCATTTCATTAAATTTAGGGGAGGCCAAAACGGCCTCGTAGAGTTTGACGGGAGCGGGTGTGTTTCCCAAATCGTCCTTGAATCTTTGTAACGCCAAAGTTTGAAGATCTTTGTCGCTACAACCGCTACGACGATTACGTTCAACTTCCTTATAAATCCCGTGCCACTTTCCAATCCTTGTTTTCAAATGTTTCCACTTCGACGAAAGCTTGTCGTTGTTTCGGTAGAAACGTTGGTCGGGACTTGCGTTTTCCTTTCGAAGAGAATGAAATTTTTTGGAACACCGGTCCCAAAACGCCCCTAATGTTTGAGCGTTTCCTACAAAATTTTAAAAGTTTAATATTAAAAGACGAAAAAAATAAAAAAATGCAGTTCGAAAAAAAAAAGACGAAAAAAATAAAAAGAAAAAAGTTAACATTTTAATATATATATGTTTTACCTCGAATCGGATCCTCGGTTGTGTCGATGTAGGCGTTGACCAAGTCGAGCTCCTCGTCGGTACCCCAAGGAGTTTTGTCACGGAGGGGTTTGGTGATGAAATCATCGTATGGTGATTCCGTGACGGGTAATTTTCTAAAAAAGTATAGAAGAATTGGAGAAGTGAAGAAGAAGGTGTGATAAATTGTTTAAATTGTGTGATATTTATAGTGAATAAAGGGGTAATTAATTGATTAAAAAAAAAAAAAAAAATTCTCAACGGCTAATTATATTACCGTTGAACGGTAATATTCCAAAATTACGCCCGTTACAATCTCGACGCCCCCAAGATCACGCCCCCATCACGCCTGGGCCGGGGCGGTGTTTCACGCCCATCTTGGGCGTTATCGCCACCATCACGGTGGTATACCGTATGCTATAAGAGCCAAGGGGGTAACCATGAGGTTTGATGGTTTTAACTTGTTGTGTATACAAGTTCAGATATTTACATATCCAGGTTTGACGTTTGTAATCCTTAAACATCTGAGTTCTTTTGATTAATGAATTTAAATTTTTTGTTAAATAAAATGGCATATTAGTCATTTTACATATTAGAGACATGTTATGTAAATTAATAAGGTTATTTAGATGATGGTTCTGCCCGTAACCAAGTTTAAGTATTTAAGTTCATCTGTGCAAAAAGACGGGGATATTGATAGTGATGTGGCTCACCGCATACGTGCAGGATGGTGTAGGTGGCGAGCGGCTTCAGGTGCTTTATGCGACATGGGGTTCCCTTTTAAGTTGAAGTGAAAATTCTATAAGGTTGCTATCAGATCCGTCAATGCTTTATGGTTTTGAGTGTTGGACCATCAAGAAGAAGCAAGCGCGCAAGCTGGAGGTTGCTGAGATGATGATGTTGAGGTGGATAAGTGGGCACACACGGTTGGACAAAATAAGAAATGAAGTTTTTCAAGAAAAAGTTACGGTCATGTCTGTTGCAGAGAAGATTCGGGAGGAACGATTGAGATGGTTTAGGCATGTGCAGAGGAGGCCACTGGTGACTCCAGCTAGAGTTGTTATTTCCATCACTATTGACGAGCGCAGAGGGAGATGCAGACCTAAATTGACGCGAAACAAGTGTATTAGGCATGATTTGTTAGAGTTGCACATCTCCGAGGATATGCTCAATGATAGGTCTTCGTAAAGGCGTAGGATTAAAACTATGGAGGCTTAGATGAGGTTTGGTAGTGGGGAAGGTGATATGTTGTAGCTCTGTTTTTATTATTGTTATTATTATTATTTTATTTATTTATCCATTTATTATTATTATTATTATTATAATAATTTTTTACTTTATTTTATGTTTCCTTTTCTTCTTTATTTATTATTATTTTTATTCTTATTATTACTTTTTTCTAATAATTATATTTATTTTTTACCATGATTTTTTTAGATTTTTATTTTTATTAACTATTGGAATTCGAAGTTGTGCGTGATCATTGACATAAGACGCAAACCATTTGAATTCCAAGTTGGAAACAAGGTTGTATTTTTTTAGTGGTTGTGGCTCTATTAATTATTTCCATTAAATGTTAGGGTATATTAGTTGTTTTTAGAAAATTAACCCCCTATTAGTATTAGGGGTGTTCATAAATCCGGAAAACCGATCCAACCCGCTTAAACCGGATAAAAAATATGGTTTGGGGTACTATTTTTTCAAATGGGCTGGGTCACGGGTTAGATTTTTAAAACCCTGGGCTAACGGTCTGGGTCATGGGTTTGGATTTCGTGTGTTCGGGTCAACCCGGACCGGCCCGTTAATTTAGTAATTAAATATTTAATAATAATATTATTCAATCGTCATTTATCCCTCATTCATCCTAGGTATATAGATTTCAATCGTCCCTCAACTTTTCACGATGGATTTTCCGATGGGTCGGTCATGACAAGTGTATACAGATTTTAATCTTTCATCAGTTCATCGTAGTTCAGTTCTTCATTTCAATCGTAGTTCAGTTCATCATGTATTAGTACATGATAAGTGTATATAGGTTTGGCCATCTGTTTCAATCTTTCATCAGTTCATCTCTTTTAACTTTGAAAGATGATGATCACGACTACTACTAGTTCAATACTAGGAGCTTACTTACTAATTGTTGGGTGTTGTTTTTTAATACCAGACCCAAAAAAAAAAAAAATGAGAAAAAACCTACATTAAAATGGCAAAAAGATAGGCCCACAAACCGTTCAACCCGTAACCCAACCCGGTTAATCCGGTTTGTTCTGATCCGCTGAACCCGAACCAACCCGTTCGGTTTGGGTTAAAAAATTTTGAACCCGTGTCTTACGGGTTGGTTAAAATATATCCTTAAACCCGGACCAACCGGACCGTGAACAACCCTAATTAATATCGGTTATCACATATTGGTCGATAATAATTCAGTTTTGATTTTTCCTCATAATAATCTTAGTTATAGACATATTGGCCTATATTAATCCGTTATTAACTAAACACTAACGACGTTAGTTTTAGCTGAGTGTGCATCCACATAGGATCTTAGGTGTCATTTCTTATATAACCCTTTAATAAAATAAAAAAGTGGAAATGGTAAAATCGTTGAGCTATAATCGATTTTGTTAAAAAATTGCAAAAAAAAAAAATGATTTCACCGTTTTCTTACATTGAAATTGTTTTTTTATTTTATTAAAAGGTTTTTAAAAAATGACACCTAAGATTCTATGTGGATGTCCAGTCAACTAAAAACTAAGGATGATTGCAATGCACTTCCCGCACCAAGCAGTGCTCCTGAATCAGTGATGTCGCGGAACCACCGCTAACCTAAGATTCTATGTGGATGTCCAGTCAACTAAAAACTAAGGATGATTGCAATGCACTTCCCGCACCAAGCAGTGCTCCTGAATCAGTGATGTCGCGGAACCACCGCTAACCTAAGATTCTATGTGGATGTCCAGTCAACTAAAAACTAAGGATGATTGCAATGCACTTCCCGCACCAAGCAGTGCTCCTGAATCAGTGATGTCGCGGAACCACCGCTAACCTAAGATTCTATGTGGATGTCCAGTCAACTAAAAACTAAGGATGATTGCAATGCACTTCCCGCACCAAGCAGTGCCCCTGAATGGCGCAGTGATGTCGCGGGACCACCACTGCGTGAAGGGCAGTGGTGGTGCGGGTACCGTCCCCCGCGAAACTACTGCGAAAGAGAAGTGAAAGATTGGAATGTTGATGTGGGCCCCAATCAGGTTATAACTGTCGGCCAGAATAAAGGGGAGAAGAAAACCACCACCGCCACCGTTACCTTTATCACCGGCGACGGCCACTCCTTATCTTCTTTCTCTCTTTTCTTCGTTCTTTCTTTCCTATTTTCTTTTTCTCTCTTTTTCATTATTTCTTTTCATTAACTTTTAATTACTTTTTTTTGTATATTTTAAATTTATTTAAATTATTAAATAATATTAAATATAAAAGTGAGGGGTTGAAAAAGTGAAATAAGGGTATTATGATTAAAGTGACGGAAGTGTGGGGTGATAATGTGACGCTGAGTTGTCAGAAAAAAACGACAGGAGTTTATTGTGAACATCCCAACGCCGTTAATATATAGTTAACAGCGGATCAATATAGGCAAATATGTGATAACTGAGATTAATAGAGGTCAATTTTTTTCATTTTACTAATAATAGCTGCTTATCTAACTTAATAACACTTTTTAATGCATAAGAGACTATTTATGCAATTTAAAAGATTAATAAGTGAATTAATTATCTATTATATGATACTGCCGGAGGTTGCTAAATGTTCTTGCAGGAAGCTATACGTGTTATGTGCAACTATTATTCCGAAAACGACTACGGCGGATGGAATTTACTTCAATTTTGATTTTAGGTAAACGAAAATGGAGTTTCTAGATATACGGTGTAAACTCTCTAAGATTCAAAAAAGAAAAAATGCACTTAAAACTAAATAGGTATAATAAAAATATAACCGTTGAAAAGAGTTATAATAAAAATTTATATAAAATAAACCATATAAAGTGATTTTGTAGGTCCGGCGACATGTATTATATAAATTAACAATTTAAATTGCTGGCATGTGAGGAGGGCTACTGTACATCGTTTTACCCGTTCTTTTTTTGCAACGTAGCTACAAGTATTTTTCTAATTGGCTGCTTGACATGGAGGTTCTTTCTTTCACCCCTAAAAATCATATTTCTTACCAATGAGACTTGGTTGTGATGTTGAATCTGTACATTTGGACCCTTGGCTGTGATGTTATATCTGTACATTTGGATTGATGAGAATGAGAATAAATGTTCTGGCTTGGCAATAGTTTTTGCAACCATGAAAATTTGTCTTTCTATGGTAGGGCAATAATTTTTGCAGCCATGATAATTTGTCTTTCTATGGTAGGGCAATGACCTTTGCAGCCATGAACTCCTTTTTTTTCTATGAACAATTCCATACAGATCTAGATCTGAGCCAATTTATCTTACTTTTTTCCTATCAATCTTATGTTTTAGTAGTTTGTTCTCTTTGAGGTTTCAATTGATTCATGTTGTAGGAATTTAGGGGTTCTTCGACTGAATAAATAGACGAAGAATGGTTCACATTCAATGCAGCAGAAACACTCTTCGCCACGGTAAGGTTTTAAACTCGGAATGTGAGCTGCATCACCCGTTGTCTTATGGCGGTCAAGGTGTTCGATACATAAAATTGGAATTAATACTTACAAGTACATTAGTGGTGTTACAGAATACAAACTTCCTGTTATTGTTTAATTTTGTTTGAATCTTAGCGTTTTTCATTATGAAATGAAGTAACTATTTTTCATGTGATATTGAATCCAGAACATTGACAACAAGCTGGGGAACGTAGGTGAAACTGTTAAAGTTGCTCCTGGACATTTTCGCAACCATTTGATGCCTAAATTGCTTACGGTACCAAACATCGATAGATTTGTTTTTTTTTTTTTCTAAATTGTTGTAAATGGTGTAGACATGGAGAAAAGCCCGGGTAAACTCAAAGATTACACATGCTTTCTGCGAAATGGTAAGGTTTTAGTCTTTCTTTGAAGATGTTAAGATTCTCCTATTTTATTGTCAAACAGCAACTTAATTTTGATTTGTTATAATTTACTTCAAATGTTTATCTAATGAATTCTTTGTCTATTTCTCACCATACAATATTATGCGCTCATTATCATGTTATCTTCTATGTTTCTCAATGGAGCTTAGTAGTCAATGGCAGTATAACCTTATGTCATGTGATGTTCTGTCCCCTTAAAAACTGTGAACATTGTACACATCTTAAAATTCCTCAACTTATTTTTTGATCAAAGGGGTATGGCAAGTATTCCTTTTTTCTCCCTAAAACATATAGGCTCTTACATTAAGTATTATATATATAATGTCTTTTTTCTTAGCACAAGTCTACATTTTGGGTCTGGCTACTATTTTGACCACATGAGTGACAAAACTCTCTGAACACTAAATTTTGGTATCAATGTTAGTTTGCAAACTAGAAACACTCTGAACATTAAATTTTGGTACCAGTGTTAGTTTGCAAACTTGCACAGGGAATGCAAAGTTTGAAAGCCAATTTATACAAGCTCTCTAAGTAGGACATTAGTCAGCTCATACTATTAAGATTATGGTACTACTATAGTACCCTACCCTTTAAAATCTGCTACATACTTTTTTGGTTACTATGGAATGAATGCAAGTACAACACTTTTGTGATGGCATGTATAATCTACAAATAATAGTTTCATCCATCGAAACACAAATAACAAAGGTGGCCCGCCAGGGAATGGATAAAGGAAAGGTCGATGATTGGGGGTGGGTAAGTATTGATTGATTTAGAAGACAAGTATGGAAATATTGACACAGTAAGTATGGAAGGTGGATGACCCATTAAAACCGTATATATTTTTTTTTTTTTGGCATATTTGTATAGCTTGAACAGGTTTAGGTTTTGCTTTGTAAAGAAAAAATTGTTGTTGATCCCTAATACAAGAAATCGAGGCCACTTGCACCTACTATTTCATATATCCCGAGTGTTTTAGTTTAAGGTTCAACTGAGTATTGTGGCCTTAATTTCCTTCATCATGTATACTATGTGTTCATGTTAATTTCATCACATATGTGTTTTTATTTGTAACAGGTTTGATATAATCACCAGGTCGCTATGGTCAGGTTGTAGAACAATGGTTATGCATCGTGTTTCTTATCTTAACTTTTGCTAAACGGGTTTGGATCGACATGTTTCTCTCTAACGTACGTGTTATCATATACTCAGAAAGGATGTTGCCAACCAGGAGTTGTTATCGGTTACCGTCATAAGAGACACTTACACATGTATTTCGATTGATTTGATTGTAACAATAAGAGATTTTTCAAGCAGGAAGGTTGAAAAACATATGCTTAATTATAATCTATTCCCCAACCGAGATTTTTCAGAAGGAAGCATAAGAGATTTTTCAGAAGGAAACATGTTTTTCAACCTTCCTGCTTGAAAACATAAGAGATTTTTGAAGCCTGCTTGAAAAGCATATGCTTAGCTTAATAGGCTCAGAAGGAAGGTTGGGGAACAGGCCATGTATGTGTCAGTTTTTTTATACTTGAGAGTTAAATGTGCTCTTATTTTTCTACCTGGCAGTTCAAGCACATGCACTCGGTTTCGCGTGACGATGGCCAACAAACAGGCTGCAAGCAAGTTAGTACAGTGCCCGTATTTTTTCTAATTACTTGAACATCGGCTTATTTGCTCATAGTTGTAAGTTTTTAAAATTTTCTTTCATACACTAGCAGGTAATGAATCTTCATCTAATTGTATGATTTTGATAAGCATTCGTTTGCTGCTTTCGTTTTGTTTTAGGTGGTGGTTTTGTGTGCTTAGGTTCTAAATAACTACCATAACTGATTCTATATTACCCCATTACTAGCAATAACTAATAACCAGTTACATGTTTAGAAACAAACTCCCCGCCGCAATGCGCGGGGGGTTTCCGGCTTGTTAAATAAATTAATTACCAAGGGGCTTTTGCCCCAATGGTCTCTTGGTGTCGGATAAGGTATAGCCTTTTCATTTGGCGAGGGTTCAAACTCATTGGTGACAAAATAAAAAAAAAATTCATTATTTTTTTTAATTAATTTGTTTATTAACTTTAAAAAATTATATAAATAACCCCTCATGTATTAAAAACTATTGAAAAGTTACATAAATAGTCCTTGTGAGTAAAATGACAGATATACCTTTTCATTTAACATGCATAATTAACAGAGTTAGTGTTATGGATCAAAACCGTTAAGAAAATACAAAACTAGGGCTTGATATATTAAAAAAATCATTTTTTCACTAAAATAGTTAAAATGTCCAAACCACATGGACCATAATAATAATTTATTCTTAATAAAAAAGAGCAGGTATGCAAATGAGCTGATCTGCTCGTGAGGTACCCGAGATGGAATAGATAAAAAGCTCAAAACAAATTGAGCCTTAACGAGCCTGAGTCTAGCTCAAGCTTTGAAATAGGGTTCTTTTAATAAACGAGCTCGAGTCCGAGCTGTACATAGCGTGTTTGAGCCGGCTTGCGAGCCTTAACGACCTTTTTTATATAATTTTAATTTAATTTATTAAATATACTCTAAAATGTTTATTATATATAAAATTATTTTATAATAAGTAAATAACATGTATTATTTCTTATGTAAAATTTTTAATTCTAAATATATAAAAATTTAATTATAATAACATATAAATAAACAAAAATAATAATAAACGAGCCGAGCTCGAGCTTAGATAATTATCCACGAGCCGAGATCTAGCTTCAGAAATAAAGCTCGAAACCGAGCCGAGCTCGAGCTCGAGCTTTGTTAAGTTTAAACGAATCCGGTATTTTACATTTTGTTGTAAACCGGTTGTTTTGTTAAACTGTTTTTGGAATGAAACTTAGAACTCGCAAACGTAAGTTGATGACTTGAACACACGTATATTAGGTTCTTCTTAGGCTTTTTGCAACAAGGGCGAATCGAAGGTATATATGGCATATATGGTGGCTACTTGATGTTTTTGAAGACTTGCAATGGCTTTTGTTTGTTTTGAATTTGTATATATATTTTCGCCGTGCAAGACTCGGTTATGTTATAAAATTGAAGTTTAACTTACGTTTTTTTTATTATATCTGATTTCAGTATGTGCAGTTGAGTTAATCTGATAAACAGCGTCCCTTCCGGAAGCAGTGTCTGGAAGGCGAGCGTCACATGCAAGTGAGAGAATAAAACGAGTAGAGGAGACTTTGACCACCGGACTTAACGTGTGAAAATTCTTAAGGTCGGGTATTTGACTGAACCCTAGAGCAACAACCGTGCTTTATGACGATCAATGGAGCCATCAACCTGATATATAATGCGAAAAATCTACTTAGACCCCGCAACGTTTTGATTAGGTGGACAAGGTACTAACTTCCAAGTATGATTGTTATAAAGGGTATTTAACTCGCGTTGCATAGTATCACTATCTAACCATTGTGGACTTTTGTTTGCAGACTTGAATACTTTAGGCTCATGTGAAGCAAATAAAGGAGAAAAAAGGCATGTTTGTATGTATGAGCAAGACCCGCAGTGTGTTTTTGTTTGAAAATACCCGATTTTGATCGAGTATACATGTAATGAGTAGATCCAAATTTCATGACATGAGTGCATTTAGTATGACTATTTGGTAGCTGAATAAAGGTGCATTAACCGAAGGTTCAACTGGACTATTATTTTCTGATTGAGGCCCACTATTCGAAGCGGTTGTCCACCCAGGGAGACCCATGACTTGGATGAACCAAATACCCCAAAACAAGTAGTAAATATCCACACGCAAAAAAGTACAATAAACATCAGGTGAAAATTATGAACAAGAAACATAGCACAAATAGATAAGAAAACACAAATATGTGTAAATAAGTGTTGTAAGACATTGTAAAAACCCCAGACACATACGGTCAAATTATCACCTCCTGATGCGATCATATGTGGGTTGACTGGGTTTTAGCTACTGCAGTTCACAGTCGAATGGTGACCTGCTAACGTGCCTATGAGCTCACCCGTCTCCCTATGTCAGATATACACGTAAGAGCCTTCACTCCCACTAGCAACAAATGTGTTTCTAACCCCCACCAAAAACACACATCATTGTCCCCGATTTCAAGTGTTTGTGACCTCTATAATTGGCCTAGCTGTCGCACGTCACTATCAGTATACCAAAGGTGTATTTTCTGATTCTCAAAGGTAATGGGCAAATAGTTATTGTCATCGGAAATAGCAGACAATACCCAAAAACAAGTAGTAAATGTCCACACACAAAAAGAAAGTGTAATAAACATCAGTTGAAAAATATGAACGAGAAACATAACATAAATAGAGAAGAAAACACAAATATGTGTAAATAATTGTTGTAAGATTTAGTAACTGATCTATGTAGAAAGGTAAGTATACCTATTCTTTTCTTCAACATGTATTACACAAAAACTTAGGATCAAGGCTAAAAGTGGCAACCCGTTGTTAGTTAAAAACACGGAAGAGCGTTCTCTGGGCGTGGTATGCGGGGTCTTGTAATGTTAGGACTTTGTCATGCGTGCGTAATCTACGGAGGGAACGTCAGATTAGATCAGTTTTCCTTTCTAAAAACCTAAACCCAAAGTTTTTCCAAATTGAACGACATGGCTATAGTTTTTAACAAATCAAACGACAAGCTCTCTGTCCCCTAAGTTTATCCCAAATTTTAGGTATTATCCTTAAAATAACAAAATAATTGAAATTGTCCCTTATAGTAGAATTATAATATAATCATAATTTAAATCTTTTCTGCCAACGGTATTTCGACGATTACTAAAACCTTCAGGAATTTAAAAATAGACAAGTAATAACAACAAGACACCGAAAACAATAAACCCTATTTCTTTCCCCAAATTCTCCCGCCAAATTCAATGGAATCCATCGTCGAAGTAACTTACAACAATTATTTACACATATTTGTGTTTTCTTCTCTATTTATGTTATGTTTTTCGTTCATATTTTTAAACTAATGTTCATTACACTTTTTTTTTGTGTGTGTGGATATTTACTACTTGTTTTTGGGTATTGTTTGCTATTTTCGATGACAATTTTTATTTGCGCGTTACCTTTGAGAATCAGGAAATACACCTTTGGTATATTGATGGTGACGTGCGACAGTTAGGCCAATTATAGAGGTCACAAACACTTGATATCAGGGACAATGATGTGTGTTTTTTGGTGGGGGTTAGAAACACATTTGTTGCTAGTGGGAGTGAAGACTCTTACGTGTATATCTGGCATAGGGAGACAAGTGAGCTCATAAGGACGTTAGCAGGTCACCATTCGACTGTGAAATACAGTAGCTAGAACCCAATCAACCCACATATGATCGCATCAGGAGGTGATAATTTGACCCTGGGGTTTTGAACCTGAAACGAAACTGATTTTATTGAGATCTTGAAAACTTATTTCTACAATGATATTTGAAGACCCTATATATAGACAAGGTAAGAAGGATCTAGAAAACGGGCCTCATATTAGGCCATGGGCCTTGGGCCAAATACAAACTATACATTGGCTTATGGGCTTATATATAACACTCCTCCTCAAGTTGAGCATATATTCAAATTACACCTTATCTGCTACCTCTCACCTAGGGGTGTTCGCGGTCCGGTTTTTACGGTTTTTGAGCCAAACCGTAAACCAAACCGTTAGTTACGGTTTTTAATAATCGAATACATAAACCGATCCGTTAAAAATTAAAAGCGAACTAAACCGAACCATTACTTCCGGTTTGGCTTCGGTTTGGTTTCACGGTTTAGGATATTTTGGCTTTCAATATAAGTTTAGAATATAAAATTAAAATTAAAAGAAAATTCGAAATCAACTTTATCAAATGTGGGAATGAGAATATGAGCTAGTCTAATATACTTGTCATCTCTAATTGTTAATACAAAATCCACCTCTAAATAGAACATGTAACCTCCAAAACATGATGCAAATGCTAAACTTCATAATATAAACAATAGTATACTAGATTTTCAGGATAAAAACATGTCTAATTTCCAGATTTTTTGTTATTAACCGCTGAAACCCAAAATCTCATTACAAAAAAAGTCAATGTATATATATATATATATATATATATATATATATATATATATATATATAGGGTGAGGTTCATTGTAGACACCCCCATAAGTGTAGACAGGTAGACACCCTATTTCACATGTGAAATTACTTTATTTCACATGTGTTTTCACATGTGAAATTTTCTGAACAATGAGAAAAAGAAAATAAAAGAAAAAAGAAATTAAACATAACCATTAGATCAAGAGATCTAATGGTGAAAAAAAGTGTCTACCTGTCTACACTTATGAAGGTGTCTACAATGAACTTTTCACTATATATATATATATATATATTTATATACTATATACTATTTATTATATGTACATGGTCCGGTCCGGTTTTTTACGACCGGTTTTTCATATAAACCGTAAACCAAACCGTTCACAACGGTTTAAAATTTTCGAAACCGACCGACCGTTCGTTAAGATAAAAAACCGACCGCGAAACCGAACCGATGACCGGTTTGGACGGTTTCACGGTTTGAAACCAAACCATGAACACCCCTACTCTCACCCTTTCAACAAGAAGATGTCTCATGTACCACCATCGTTTAAGGAGATATACAAACCCTTCTTCAGATTCTCCATGACTAATAATCATGGCTCAGGTTGTTTATGACCTACATATTATCTATTTGAGAGTTTAGTTTTGTTCACACCTAATCTTCTCAAGAATTTATGTTTTTTTATTATGTGATTGTAGATCTGGAGAATTGTTGTAACAGCCCGCCCCGATGTGGAGCAAACGGTCACGTCAAATGTAACAGAACATCTAAAGTCCAAAATAAATACTTAACTCCAAAGTGCAAATCCAAAATAAACCAAAATACGAGGTCTAAAATAAAAAGATACTAATCCAAATGTTCAAACTTAAATAGAAATAGATAAAAGTCTCCAACGCGTAGCTTCAAACTCCTAGTGGCACTCTTCACTCAATCCCAATCAACCCTGATTACCTGCCGCGAAATAAAGAAAGCGGCTGAGCTACAGGCTCAGTGCGCGGATGCAGAATCAAAACAGATAAAAAAAATATTATGTATATAACATCCGAATAACAAAGAAAGTGAGTCACAAAATATATAAGTTTTCGAACTATAGAATTCCCATCCAGATATAACCACCTGCACCAGAGTAAGTCAAAGAAATAAAGGCTGAAGCAACGAAGGGTTGGGTTATTGATACCGAGTACCCCTAAAATCATAATATCCAAATGCACACTAGCGGTGCCAATCATATCATATCACACATCACAGTGGCACATTGGTCGCGACTCCAATGCACCCAAAATCGGAAGGCGTGTATGAGCACTACACCGCTCGACCGCTAAATAATTATCACATATCAAATCATATAAAATCCTAGGATGCATCCATACGCCTCCCAAATAATCAAACGGCTCTCTCGCGAGCAATAATCACATATATCAAAGTGGAGACGCCGTGGACTGATCACACCGCCACGGATAGTGTCATGCCATTGGTGCCACAATGACACGCCTATGGTACCTCCATAGGTAGTTGACTCGGTATCCCTATCTCCTGTCTACATGTCTAGGGTTCTATGGCCACACGAATGAACATATAATCCCACCTCCACCAAGAGTATGCTCATCATGCTTATAAGATCCTAAATCAAATGAAATCAAACAACGGCACACAAGCGATTTTCAAGACGGTGTTGAGCAAATATCAAAAGCATTATTTTTCTCAAAAGATAAAACAAATAATTCAACCACATATCGGTATAGTTTCAACGAGGAAGCCAATCATATGAGTAGAGTCATAGACCAGCGAATCAAGTTTCCAAAAGAGATATATTTTTAGCAAATAAATAAGATAGCAACAGATCATCCGTACCTTAACAAGTGGCTAAAGCTTCTAATATCTCAAAGGTCCACCAGCTTGTCCAACAAATCTACAACGATCATTATCCACTCTTAATTAGAACAACCTACAACCCTACTCATGGTTCCCCTTACGACCCAAAGCCCATTTCTGATTTCTTAATAGGATTTGTTAATTAAAAGTATTTTCTATAATACTGTGATATTAATAATATTGAATTAAACCAACGAATTGTTTAAATGAAAGAATTGAAAATGGTTCCATTTAGCTATCAAAATGTGAGAGTCATGTGTTTGTGTGTTAACATTATAAATTAAGAGTCAGTACTCCCAATTGGTTATTATGGTTTTAAAGTGTTTCCAAGATTTATAAACATCAACTCGATTTACACATAAAGCCACTGAAAAATTCGCAGCACATAAGTCCATGACCAGAGGGTTGCTTGAAATATTTTAGCGACTAATTCGATATTCAGAACAACGGGATCGTTAATCATGAATCAAAAATATGAACCGACTACGTAGACAGAAACGACTGCAGTCGGGTACTTTATGGCCGTAAGAGCAAGCGGGTGAAAACGGTTACATTCAACATAGAATCAAACGGAAACTGGGTTGGTGATTTACCTCGTTCACGGATCAAGTCGGGTCAAGAATGGCTGCTAATTGGTCTTTGGTTCCTCCTAGCGCGGCAGCAACCTGGTGCGGTGATGCCCGATAACTCACCGGTTTTGATCGTCGAATGGCCAGCTGCCCTTCACGGGGTTTCGAAAGGATTCAATCTATGGTTTTTTTTTTGAGTGGTAGAAGAATAGAGGTGTACGGTAGACGTCAACTTGATTTGAAATATATAGCATGATTCATGGGAGCACCATCCGCCGCAAAATATGTGAAGAGATAAGCATATTTGTTTGAATTGAAGATAGGAACAAGATTCAAATTTTTACGTTTACTTTTCTTTTGTTAAGATTTTTTTTTTGAACGGCAATTTGGCTCAGCGGTGTATCGGGACTGGTTACCCTGGACCTACCCACTGTCCCGAGTCCAAACCTCATAGCGAGGGAACCCGGGAGCGCCCCCCATTTGCACCATCGGGCGGGAACCGGGCAAGCCCGTAAACCCTCCCTTGTGACTCAGGATCAAGCAAGCTCAATCCTTCATTGCCCACCAATATCTCACAAAGTGGTGTGAGTGAGGCTAGAACTTGGGTCTCTTCAACCACAAGCTTAGAATTTTAACCACTACACCAACTTTGCTTGATTCTTTTGTTAAGATGATTTGTTTTCTTTTAATTCATTTATATATATATATATATATTTTTTAGTACCATAATATTAAGATAAGGTTATCGTTAGTATGTTATTGTTATTATTATTTCAAAAGTATTTTGGGTTGTTTCAATTGTGTTTTCAATTTCAAGTATTTTTTTTATTTAATGGATTCTGCATGTGTGTTTGATCCCATTCATTCATTGTGTTGTTGACAACGAATTTATTTGGAACGGCTAAATTAGGATTTTGTAAGTGTGATTTTAAACAATCAGCCGATTTTGATTTTATGACTTTTGAAAAGGTGGAAATCGGAAGGCGTGGGTCCCAGCCAGTGCATGTGAAGTTTCAGGCAAGATCAGCAGAATTCCATGTTTCTTTACTATTGACGCCGAAGAGGCGGTTTTCAGTTTTTCTACACTTTCTGCAACTTTGAGCCATTAGATCATGTTAATATTTGATCCTGGCCGTCATAAGTAGGCGGTTTTAAAACCGTTTTACGGTTGAGAAGGCTAAATTTCGTCAGCTGTGACGTCATACCCTCATGGTGGTTGTTCTTTGCATTATTTCCGCACCACAACTCCCATACACGATCTCAGAGAGAACCAAGAGGTTGCCATGTACCTGCCCAAAAACTGGTGTAGGTGAGCGTTTTTTCGAAAAACTGCTTGTAGTTAGTGGCTTAGTGCTGCGTAAATAGAGCAACTTAAGCATATAAATAGAACCATCAAGTACCTTGTAATGCGTCATTTTTCACATTTCTTCAAATGAATCCATACCAATACCAGAGGAACAATGTTTATGAAGAACGGAAGATACATTCAAATTTACATTGCAAGCAACCATTTATATATCGTCCTTTGTTTCTGAAATTAAACTTACCAATATCGTTTACTTCATCAACCACTTTCCATATAACTTCTTCTACTGATTGAAAGTATTCCCTATCATCAAAAAAACATAGGTTAATCCTTGAAGTAAAACTCAAGGAAAAAGAGATGAATTGGGATATATAGAAGAAATATGATTTTGAGAGAGAAATTTCTTTATGTTAGGTAAAGAATCCTTTTATTTAATGTCTTTGATTTTCAAGATGCATGTTATAATTAATTTGTCTCGATTTTGCAGATACTCATAATTACACTTATTAAAAATATCGATAACATTATATTATTTATTTTGTTTTACATTTATTATAATAATTTTAACTGTTTTTCATTTATTATAATATATTGGTCTTATTTTTTTAAAGTTTATAATTTATATTCTCTTTAAATTAAAAAAAATTCATATAATTTGTCTTAAACGTTTGTACTTTTTAAACGTTCTTTTATTTGGATTTTTTTTAAACTATTTCAAGAGTGTATATGAAGATTTGATAGGATAAATCTTTAATTTAATTTGCTTTAATTGTTTATCGTTCGTCTGTATGTTTATCAATTAATTGCATTTCAACTTTCAAAAATATCATTATTACTTTACCTTTTTTTAATTGCAGACCTTAATAATTTAATTTATTATTTTATTTAATTTATGTAAAGAATTTCAAGTTTACTTTTTTTGGAATTTGAAGTAGCTAAAAAATAAATAAATAAATTAACATGAATATAATTAGTTCAACGATAAATAGAATTAAGAAATTAAAGATTTTCAAATGACGAAAATAGAACAAAAATAAGAAAAGAAATTAAAGTAGTAAATGTTTTAGTGAAGTTGATTTTCTATAATTTTCAGAATTGATATGATGTAGAAGACCATTTATATGTTTATAAAATTGGAACTTTTCATTTCTATGATTTTATTTAAAGTCTCTTCTACACCTATTTAAAAAAATCGAAATATATATGTTTGTTTAAGTTTAGCATTTTTATTTTATTTTTATTATTTCTACGATTTTGTTGAAGCATTTTGGTAACTGTATATAGTTTTGTTTTATAGTAATGACTAATTCTAATTCTAAATTAACTGTGTTCAATTTTAAAGTTAGTGTTCTTTTATTAACTACAAATCTTTAAAATTTAAATTATTGTTTTTTTTTAATTTATGTAAGCACTAACTAAAATAATTTAACAAGAATAAATTACTTTTAGTCCATATTTAAAAAAAAAAAAGTAAAGTTTCCTTCAAAGTTATATATTATATTATCTTTTTGTTAAGCCTACAACAAGAAGAAAAAAATGTAAATTTCAATTTTTTTATTTTATTCGTTTAATTAACTTAGAATTTTCTTCTTTGTGCTTAAAACATTTTTAATTATTTTTCTTTAATTTGTTATCCTTTTTCAAGATCATATCCAATTTTATCTTAAATTTTAAAACTGACATGATTACGCATTTTTTAATATACAAATTTCAATAATTTTATTTATTATGTTTTTTATTTACGAAAATAGTATATTTTTTTGCTTTTTTGTAGGGACCTCGACAATAAATTGAATAAAGAAAATTTTTAAAATGTAACAGTAAAAACTTAGGTAGAGAAATTAAAGTTTAAAACGTTTTTGTAAAGTTGATATTATATAATATTTCCAGGAAACAAAAGAAAAATATAGATATAAATAATAGTCCCATAAATAGATAAAAAAAAATTAGAACTGGATTCAACATGTACACTCTAATAACACGTCTTTATTTGCGAAAACTAGGTGGGTCAAGTTTAATTTTGGTACGTTGTTTAAAAAGAATTAGAGCAAAACAAAAACAAAAAATACAAATTTATTTATTTTAAAAGATTTTTTACATAAACATGAATCAAATTAGTTAATACGGGTCAAGTTTAATGTTGGTACGTTTTAAAAGAATTAGAGCAAAACAAAAAAAATGCAAATATTATTTATTTTAAAAGATTTTTTACATAAACATAAATCAAATTAGTTAATTTTATAAAAAATTCTTGGATCAACTAAAACACATATGTTAAATAAGAAAATAGAATTTATATATTATAAACATTATCAAATTATATATTATAAACATTATCAAATTAAAGGTGGATCAGATGTTAAGTGCAACAAGTGATATGCCGGAAGTAGGTAAATGTGTTTAATTTCTTCATCGGAGTTTGATTTCAAGTAAAAAGAATCACAAAACATACAAATAATTTCCACGCATAAATGAAAATCATCTATAACTGCATAATATATAGGCATACAATAAACACATACTTTAACAGGACAACTAAGAGAAAATAATTAATATATCTAACATTAAAGAGCTGAGAATAACCGACTTCCAAAGTACTTCAAGTAGCCTTTTACCCGATTCCATATCAATCCAATGCGATTTGTAGCAACTTCTATTGTTAACTTTATATTGATTAACTTAACCAATAACATTAATTAAGAGACATGTAAGTGTAGCCTAGAGTGTCTAATTTAGTACACCTTTTAACAACGGAATCAAAATAAAGATCATGTTTTGGATCGTCAATGTTCATTTCTGAGATTAGATGGAATGTGTGTGTGGAGGCAGGGTTATAGAATGAATTTCCAACAGATATATTATGCTATGAAGAGAGTTGACTTTTATGGTCAAAAGATGGATTGTGTTGGTAAATTTATGAAGGTTGGCTGCTATGTCAGCTCTGTTAGTATAAAGTTGTAGAATATGGGATGCAAATGGATTAAACACAGTAGCAGTTGGCAGGGATGGTTGGCTGAATGCGCTTATGGATTTTAATTTTATATTGAGATAGGGTTGACTTTTCTGGTCAATAGGTGGACTTTTGTGGATATTGGTTGGACTTTTGTGATCTTAAAGATGAATCAAGGAAGGTGTGGAAAAATGGTTATTGGTTTGGATTTAGATGGATGCATGGTATAGTTTTGAGGCAACCACAAGGACTTGTCCTAGTGGTTATTGATGATGAGGGGTGACTTGGGACTGAGAGGTCACAAGTTCGATTCCTGAGCTCCCAGGTTTTACCACCCGGATGCTCGCATAGGTGGATTTTTTCTGAGATGAGCTCAACTGGTATACATACTCATGTCTTTCTCGGGCTTTAGTTGGCCGTTCAAAAAAAAAGTTCAAAAAAAAAAGTTCATCGCACAGTTCAAGATGTGAAAATCATATATCAACAGAAACGGATGCTTAGAATTGATGTACTAGATATTCTTCAGTTTTCATTGATGTTGCTTCTGCATGAATCACCACGCTTGCTTTCCAAGAACGTATAATTATCAAAAACAAAAACCAAGAAAGTACAAGAAAAAAATTTCTCATTGGACAAGATCTACTGTAGTCAGCTTGTCAAGCTAAGATACACGTACCAGCAACATGTCGCTACTATATATATAAGGTATAAATAAAGCAAGCTGTAAAAAAAATGTAGGCCGATAAATATCGGAAACAAGATATAATTAGGTGTGTGCACGTTTAACCAAACTCCTGTCTATGCAGGGCATAATATTTTCGTGTCACACTTACTACATTCATGTAATTATAATGAAAGATAGGGGTCCTGTTTTTGTGACGACATTCAGTCCGTTGAGTATGATAATTGCAGCTATCATGGGCTCAAACATAACTTTCCAGGTTTCATGTTAGTTTTTAATGGGAGTTTTGAGCTTTTAATTTTAAACGAAAACACCAATGTTGCCATAATGGAATTCTGGAAAAATTTACTAATTTACACAAATTTTATATTGGACCTCTACTCATATTTCTGGTGTACTTTAAAGGCAAGCCAAGACAAGCCAAATCAATCATGTGATACAAGTGTTTAGGTACTCTCAAAGCCTAAAGAAATTTCCTTGCTATGAGGTATGAGTAGCCATGTACAAAATAATCGATTAACTGACCCGACACTGATTATTAATCGAAATCGAACCCGATAATTAACCGATTATTTTCTAACCGATTACGGTTAGAGAATAACCGTAGGTTAGAGGTCAATCATAGATTTTTGTCCTGGAAATCGATTTGGGATTGATTATTTAAAACCGATTATAAGAATCGATCATTAATTGATTAATCGGTTAGTGATAAAAGAGCAACCAATTTAATAAATCCTAATTGTTCCAGGGCCAATTGCATATTTATCCTAATTGTTCCAGGCCCAAAAAAACCCCAAATCGATTTTGAGTCAACCTAACCCCCAATCGTCTTCATCTCCGTAAGACCATAACTTACGATTCTGCTTTCCGCTCACTCAACGATTAACAAAAGAAACCCTAACGCCCAGGGACCCAATCGATTCTGCTATGCTCTCACTCACTCCGTAAGTCGACTTCATCTCCTTCTCCTCTGCTCTCAGACCCTTAGTCGACTTCAACAATGTCGACCCAGTGTTCTCAACCTAGTACCCCTACCGGTTCATCCGCAAGTGTAGCCCCACTCACTATTTTGAGAGTGAAACCAACCAACCGATTGAAAGAAGTATTTAGCCTCTTTGATTTGTGTGATATGTCAAATGGGAAAGAAATGGTTCGTTGTCATGGCAAGTTCTTGGCATTGACCGATTATAATCGGTTAAGATTTAATAATCGATTCGGTTTTAACCGAAATCGATCATACAGGTTAGAGATTTTTTGCCTAGTAATCGATTACAACCCGATTCGATTAACCGGTCATCAATTAATTTCGGTTATTTTCTACTAGTAGATCGATTAATTTCCTAACCGGTTAACCGACGCCATACCAAATATAATTACTCCATTTGTGAGCCAAAATGCAAACTGCACCCAAAAACACAATTATTATTACGCTATCTTACAAATGATGACATGTATTAAGAATGTTTCACCACATGTTCTTCCAAATATCGTTTTAGATTCAGACCAAATAAACATACACAAACCAAAACTCAACTTTGTAAGATAACTTCATATCACACCATATAAATAAAGAATACGTTACCCGGACTGGGACGGGTATGACACTAGTTTAGTTAAAAGTTGAAATATGAATTTGATAAAAAACTACAAAATGTTGGTGTGTCTAATTTAAAGAAATTAAATTTTAAATTAAAACTTATAAATAAAAGTGCTTAAAGATATTAATCTATAAAATTATTTTTTAAAATTTTAAAGAATTTTTCTGGTCGAGCGAAGACTCACTTCGAACCGACGGTAGATCGGTCCGAGCAGCGGGTCCGGTTGGTGCGGTCCAAAGGTCAGGTTCGACGATCGGTAAGGTCCAGGGGTCGAGTCCGTTCGGGTCCGGTCAGCGTGTTGGTAGACTCGACCCGTTTGGGCGGGTCAAAAACGATCCTTTTCCGCAAAAAGTTATTCCAGTCAAACAATTTTTTTCACTCATTCTCTTCGTAATCCGCCCAATTCAAGTCTCCACCGCCATAGGCGTTATCATCATCTTCATCATCATCATCTACGTAAGTGAGGCCTAATTCTCTACAAATTTTCGTTTACTTTCGTTTCAATCAAGCCTCCATTTCATATTTCTGCTCCGATTGATTTTCTTTTCCTGATTAATCATCGAATCCGTTAAACATTGTGGACTGGTATTTACGGATCTGAATATTCTCGTGTGAAATCTAGGTTCGTATCATTTTTCTGATGTATGGATGAATTGCGTGTTTTAGTTTCCCTGGATTTAGTCTCGGAAATCTGAATTGCTGTTGAAAGTTGAAACTACTCCTGTTTGTTACTGATCGAAAGGATTTTACATCGTTTTTTGCGATTTGGCTTTTGCACGAAGCTTATCATTGTTGTTTGGGGAAAAGTGTGATTGTGGTAGCAGTTTTGTAAGCTATTGATTTTGAAATTAGTGTGCCTTAGCAATTTTCTAGAATATCAAGGACACATCTAGGCATAAGAGTGAAGTTGAACACATTGTGTTGTTTTCTGCTAAACATGATACTTATTTTTGTGGAAGGAATGAAGGATATGAAATTTAGGTTTGTATCGTTATTGTGATGTATGGATGAATTTTGTGTTTTAGTTTCCCTGGATTTAGTCTCGGAAATCTACATTGCTGTTGAAAGTTGAAACTACTCCTGTTTGTTACTGATCGAATGGATTTTACATAGTTTTCTTTTTGCAATTTGGCTGTTGCACGAAGCTTATCATTGTTGTTTGGGGAAAAGTGTGATTGTGGAAGCAGTTTTGTAAGCTATTGATTTTGTTTGTTTGACATTTTCTAGAATGTCAAGGACACGTCTAGGCATAAGAGTGAATTTTGTGTTGTTTTCTGCTAAACATGATACTTATCTTTTGATGGGATATGGAATTTAGGGGATCGAATTCCATATCCTTGTTGTTTGGGAAGAAGTGTGATTGTGGAAGCAGTTTTGTAAGCTATTGATTTTGTTTGTTTGAAATTTTCTAAGAATGTCAAGGACACATCTAGTCTTAAGAGTGAAGTTGGACACATTGTGTTGTTTTCTGCTAAACATGATACTTATTTTTTGAAAGGATATGGAGTTTAGGGGATCGAATTCCTTGTCATCAGGAGGGATTGTAAGACTTGCTTTATATGGATGTTTTAGGTCTGCTTTTAGTATGTATTGTTTCTCTTGAGATATGGTATAACCTTGTGTGGGTGTGTGTGTTCATGATGGGTGACATTTGATTAGGTTATGGGTAATGTGTTAAATTTTGTTTCATCTCGAACCAACGTTTCTCCACAATGCTCACAAAATTTATCTTTAACCTGGATGGCGAGAGATCACGGTTTGTTGGAACAAAGTAACTTGTTGCTGGAGATGGTTATCTTAGTTAGGCTTGGGAATCTTAGTGCCATATATATATACATATACATTTTTTGTTAAGGTCACATGCTGTTTGGGATGGACTTTTATATCTGTATAATAATGTTCTTGGGTACAATGTGGCAGAAGCATCTGAATGTATACAAGTTCTCTTAGCAAACGAATGTGGTCATGGCTAATACACTTGTGGGTTGTAGAACTTATACCAAATAAGGGTTATAAAGCTTTCCTCTTCCTTGTACAAGGATTTGCAGCAGAAAGTTAAATTCTTTTCTTTAACGTTTTTGGTAAATGGGGAAGAAAAGGTTAGAAGTTCTAACATATCATTACTGTATGAAAGAAAAGGCTATTGAACAAGGATGGTTTGTAATTATAAGTTTATGACAATCTAGTGTTCAATTGTTCTAACTTTCTACCTTTCTCCATTTTGGGAAGTAAATTTGGAAGGAAACTGCTCAAATATTCCATTTTCCTTACACACTTGGAGAAGGGAATTTGACTTTATCTCTCATTTCTGTCATATTGGACAATTCTTGTCTTATTCAAGAAGAAAGATGCATGAATCATGGATCATTCTTGATCGCTTTCATCTTTCTATTAACTTTTATATGTACCATTAGATAGTTAGCATCTCTGTTTTTTCTTCTGTCTATCAGATATTCCTTTAGATCTTATCTAGATAAAGTTTTTCGCCCGTTCTTTTCGTATTCACTTTATTAGGCAAGGATTATTCATCATCCTATAACCTGAGTTGTTTTAAGCATTTATTTTTTCTGGATCACTTTATTTGAAAATTGGCCAAGTGAACAAAGTATGCTCTATGTTACCTCTAATCATTAATAATCTTTGATTCGGCATAGAAACATTACCCTCATTAGTGTTTTCATGTTCTTAAACAATAGATGCTTTAAACCCTGCCAGGTTCACATCTTTTCCACCTTTTGGGTGAGTGAATAATAAGTTTGATCTAGGGGAATTGCATATATCCCCCAACTTTGGAAAAAAATTGCATATATTCCCCAAAATACAAGTTTTTAATGCTTAATGTACAATGGTTCTAAAGCATAATTTGGGGAAATATGCAAGTTCTCAACTTTAGAGGGGGAGATATGCAAATGCCCCGATTATTTGTAATTGCTGTATTAGGCATACCTTGATACTCTTTATAAGTTATCATAGGAGATATGTTGAACATTGGATACCTAAAAAGTGTTTCTAGACATTTGTCAAGTCGTTATAGGAATCTTTTCAGACAAGTGCAGAGCACCTTTCATTTCATTATATAGGGCCTATGGCATATATGCCTTTTTTAAACATTACAAAGGTGGGACTGAGCTTGTAATTCAACAGCTTATCTCTTATCTGAGTTCTATACTTCAGTTTATTGAATCTCAGGTAACCTTAGAGACTGAAGGGCCAAAACGGGAACATAGATTTTCCAAGACTTTTTCCCCATGATAGATCAGATTTCTTTTTGTTTACCTGAAAATCCAAGCATAAACATTCTGTTGGTTCCAACTGGAGTAGTACCTAAATTAGGGTTGTGCAAAAATTGACGGACTGAAAAATGGAGTCATGATCGAACTGAACCAGTCTGGTTTCGGCTATATTTGGTCCAATTCTCAGTTCTAGATTTTCTAAACAACCAATTCTTGGTTAGAGAAGTTATCAAGAATCTGCCCTTTCCATCTTGTGAACCAAATATTTTACAATTCTTTTCTTTTTAAAATTGAATGTTGTCGTTATGTGTGTATATATATATATATTTTCCAAGCTTTAAACCCCAAGTTTATATTCAGTTTACGGTCTGTTTTGGGACCAAACTTATTCTAGACAGGCACCGGACTTGTACGTTATCAGTTCAGATTGCTCTAGTTTTTTGTTCCATGATTTCTAATTTTCGAGTCCTGGTTCAGTTACATCTTGATAAACATCCAGAAACTAAGAAAAAAAGATGACTGTTTTTCTTGTCACTTATATTGATATCCTTATGCTGTGTCCCTTCACTTGTAATTGGTATCCTTTTTCCTTAAATGCAGAATACAGTTGATTTTTGGGTCTAAGATTCTGTGAAATACCTGTCAATACTGAGGAGAAATGTCAAGTGGGGGCAATACACATTGGTGCTATCAATGCAATCAACCAGTCCGGCTTCGTGGTCGTAATCCCGTTTGTCCATATTGTTCCGGGGGATTCGTGCAAGAACTAAGCGAGGTGGCCGAGTCTGGACAACAAGAAACCGGGCCTACTGATGCACATGGGCCTAATGATTACGGGTTAGTGGATCCATTTTCACTCCCAAGAAACAGAATGATGGACGTTTTTTCCGAGTTAATAAGGCAGAGAATGGCTGGAAGAAATCCGAACTTTGATATTAGAAGGAGATCCAGACTCGTCCCTGAACTTGGTGCGGTTCCGTGGTTCATATTTGATGGTCAAGCCCCGGCTCGGATGTCAGCCAATGATGGATTCGAGTTTTTCTTCAACGGTGCGCCGTCGGGTCCAAGACAGTCTAATGTCAGTAATATCTTAATGGGTCCCGGGCTACAGGAACTAATCGAACAACTTACCGTAAATGATGGTCGACAGGGCCCGCCACCAGCATCCCGATCAGCAATCGACTCGATGCCCACTATTAAGATCACAAACAGACACCTCAACACTGATTCTCACTGCCCGGTTTGTAAAGACAAGTTTGAGTTGGGATCCGAGGCTAGACAAATGCCATGCAACCATATTTACCATTCGGATTGTATCGAGCCGTGGTTGGTTCAGCATAATTCTTGCCCCGTGTGTCGGGTGGAGCTGCCAGGTCATGGTACAAGTAGGGGGAGCAGCAGTAGCGGTGGTGGTGGTGGTGAAGAGGGCGGTGGAAGTAGTCGGGGAAGGCGTAACCCGCTTTCGTTTTTGTGGCCTTTTCACTAGTGAACTGAAACATGCAATGAGTATATTTCTGTTGGTAACTTTTCTATCATTGAAAATTGAATCCTGCAAGTTGGTTTGGGTTTGCTTATCTTTATGTTGCTATAATGCTATATATTATAAAATGTTGGTTACATGTAACCCTTGTATGTGGTGTTTATGGTTCGGTTTTGACAGTTTTTAGTCAACTTGAGGCAAATTGTTAGTAATGGTTTTTCATTATCAAAAATCAAAACCGAACCATTGAATTTTATAGCCAAACCAAACCGAACGATCAGAAATCAAAGGAAAAAAAAACCAACCGTGAAATCAAATCGATGACTGGTTTGGATGGTATCTCGGTTTTAAATTGAACTATGAACACAAGATCAAAGGATAAATACCAGATCCGTGAAATCAAACCGATCTGGTTTGGATGGCATCTCGGTTTTAAGATTTGAATTATGAACACAATCAAAGGAAAAAAACCAACCGTGAAATCAAACCGATCTGGTTTGGATGGTATCTCGGTTTTAAATTGAACTATGAACACAAGCTGTAATCCTGATACGGACAACATTTTTGCACCTTGTAAGATTCGGTTTTTGATAGTTTTTAGTCAACTATAAGTCAAACCGCTAGTAATGGTTTTTCATTATCAAAAACCAAAACCGAATCATTGAATTTTATAGCTTAACCAAACCGAACGATCAAAAATCAAAGAAAAAATTCAACCGTGAAATCAAACCGATGGCTGGTTTAGATGGTATCACGATTTTAGATTGAACTATGAACACAATCTATAATCCTGATACGGATAGCATTTTTGCACCATGTAAGACTCAAACCGACAACCTATTGGTTAGGGTATGAATTTGACGATACAAAGTATCATACATAATAGTTAATGTGATATAAAGTAACGACGCTACAGATAAACTAGAAACAAGTCTGAATCCACATTTCTCAACCCGTCCACCGACATATCTCATATGCATCTCTAAGTCTTTGATGATTGTATTAGTGTTCAAAACGATTCTGTTCCTATCTTTCACATATGCATCTTATTGTTACAGCGAAATCAAATATCATCATCAAACTGTACATCGAACCCTCATATCTAATAACCTCAAATTCCTCTATGTGATGGATGACGATACCAGAAAAAACACAAAATGCCATTTAATGATCACTGTTGGCAGCAAGGCTCTCATAGAACAGGATGTACCCATGATCAGTGTTGCTTGCATACTCCTGGGCTGACCCGAATGACGTTTGAACAGCAGACTCATCGATCATTTCTACATTTTCATCGTCAAAGAACAACCAGTGGTTGTGGCTTTTCACTAGACTTACGTAATGGCCGTGGTTGGGCCCGCTGCCCACATGAACCACCACTGCAAATAATGAGTACTCACAGTCGGCATCTTCCATGGTGTTGGTCAGCTTCAGCTCGAGAGGAAATACGACTCGATATGATAGCTTTTTGTACCTGCTTAGCTGTTCCATGTACTTGAACCGTTTTAAATGTATAACCAAAATGTGTGGCGGTTTCTTGATCTTCATCCTCTTTTGTGCTTCCTGCAAACTGGGAGATGAGAAAGAAGCAATTAGTGGTTGCAACTTGCAATGTCCGCTCATTTATGGATAAACGGGAAAAGTTGGGTAATTATATGGATCAAGTGGGTCAAAAATCACCCAGAGCGTACGTATAAAACTGCCTAAAAAATAAAACCTCCTAAAGTTTTTAACTCTAAATCAGACTAATTGAAATGGTGTTTCTTTTGATCATATTTAAACATTAACCGCTTATAATCAAGAAAAAATAAATTAACAAGTGATTCTGGATTGGTCTGACCATACTTATTTGACCCATACTAAAAATGACCCGATTGACCCATTACCCGGCCCAAATTTGCCACCTCCAGAAACAAACGTTACGTCAACCTCTTCAAAGTTATTTCATGAACACAACATGCCCAAGATTTCACCAAAAGTTGAACTTTTCAAGAATTCATTTTTGAAAGTGATTCCAAAATATCTCTCAAAAGTAATTACTCCTTTCATTGTTGAAAATGATTTCCCGATAAATAAAGAACTCGAAATAAACAAATTCTGAATTTGTGGAGAAAGTAGCAACCTGCAGCATTTATCACAGAAGAACTTATCCTCAGCATTTAAGGTTTCAGTGGAGCTGAAGTTCTTTAAACAACTTGTAATTGAACTGTTCTGTTCAATATCAAGGCTCAAATCTAAAAACGTCTCATCCCTTGCGGTCACAGTCTCACATCTTAAACACTTCGTTTCATTTGTAAGTATACCCTGGATTTTAAACCATAGCACCCAGTGAATAAAGCAGCAACAAGCTCAGCCACACTAAAATCTTACAGTTTTAAAATTTAAAAAACAAATTACATAAATATATAATAAATAAATATGAGTTCTCAAACTAACCTGAAAATTTCTGTGAACCCAGGTAACCAAGGGCTCCTTCCGTACACCGTTGGACTGACCAACATGCATCCCATTGGCATATATTTTCGGAAGGTGATGAATGCTCTTTTGTACCCTTTGTTGAATTGGCTTCTTTCTCTAGTATGTCAACTAGTTCGTTTAGCAAGAAATTCAAAAATTCATGTGCATCCTACAGAATATTCATAAAATCACTTCTGTTAGAGAACAAATTTTGCAGAAATAAAGTGAGTTTCAGAAATTCACTTTAAAAAATGCCTAGTATACCTGATGCATGTAGCCACGGAAGAGCTCGTTTTCTTTCTTCACCCTTTGTACAAAGCGTTTTGGAGCAATAACACCTGTCTTCTTCTTTTGTGTACTAATCTAATACAAAGTAACAGAAATCACATTAGCTAAATTACTCGTAATAAGTTACTAACAATTCCTCACCATGGTATTAAGTTCATTTGGAGGTTATTTTGATATTTACAGTTTTCATGTACAATAAAATGTTAAGAAACAAATAACACAGAATATTGGTTTTATAATCTTCATGTTACCAAGTTCTCTAAACAGTCTTTCATGAAAAGATGAGAATGTGATTGACAATTCTTTTTGCCACGATTGATTTTTGGGTTCCAAACCTTGTTAAACACATATTCTCTCATCTTCCCAGAATATATACCAATTTTGATTTATAATATTTTTAAAACGGCCTTGCCATGTTAGCGAAAAACACAAGTCAGACCGGACTTAAATTTCAAAATTTGATAACTCAAAGAAGAGATAATGTGAAGGCCAGCCATAGTATGTATCCAGTTTAATATACACCAATGCTCACTGAAAAAATGCCCTTCAATTCTTTCAAACAAAAAAATACTTTTGAAGAGGCATCACTATGTTATAGATATAATTTGTATTTTCAAAAACGTTTTGGGGCATTTTTGTCATCTGACAATTCTTTTGCCCGAATTGGTATAAGTGTAACCAAATGCACACTTGTGTGACCTATGAAGTAGTTTCAATATATGGGTGGCTTTAATGAAAATAACTAAATACTTGGGATGGCCTCCATATACATATCACTTGAGAAAAGAAATATATAATGGTTACACAACGAGGCCATGATGAATAAACTTTATATGGAACGCCTAACATATCATCAAGGTACAAGTAGAAATGTTCAAATTGGAATCCAAAATGTGAAATTCAAACAACCACTATATATCAAACAATGAGAAAAATACTATTCATCAGCAATGAATTATTCTAGTAATCCCAGTTACGCAGAAAAATATATTCTAGTAATTGTTTACCTGCATAAACAGCTCCGCCAAACATGTAAGGAGATTTTCCTCTATGTCTCCTGGATTTTTAATATTCCCATAATGTTCAAGTAGTTGTTCACGGAATGGAGCACAAAAATATAGAGCCTAGAAAAAAAAAACAAATCCTAAGTCACATCAGCTACATAAATAGATCAAACTGCACAAGTTAGTTCAATAAGGTAATAAAGAAAAATGCAAATGAGATGAGTAACAAGGATCAATACATTGAAAAGGTAAAAACCAAAAGCATTATAGTTTGCAAGAATGGTGATGTTTGACATTATATCCAAAACTGATCATTCTTGTTAGATGCAGTGACTTCTTGCTTATATACAAGAACGACTAGTAGTTTAAAAAACGCCCATGACAATGTTTTAGGAAGTCACTAACTCGATGACAGTCTAGCTATATAGGAAAGCTTAAGGACTCATAAAAAGCTCAATGTGCATTAAACTTTCAATGATAAAAGCAACTGCAGGCCCAATTTAATGCCAAAAATCATGATTCATGACTGCTTATGGGTTTGCTAAGCTAATTTATATCATGGCATTACAATTTACATACATTATGTTCAAAGTAAAACAACTAAAGTATATTGTGGGACATAATAACTAAAAGAAAATGAGCAGTTTTCTTTGTTATCATCACAAACAAAAGGTATCCAAAACGCCATCACGATGCCAAGCACATAATGGCAAGTCAACGCTTTTTCAGAGGTTGCATACATATGAAACAAAGGAATTGAATCAGCAAACTCTATGTAGAATTAAGGTTTGCAAAAAGTGTTGAAAACAGGTAATTCTATTCCTTCAATAATGTTACAATTATGACAATGATTTGTTCCAAAAGTAAAAATCCTGACCAGCTCCCATTTCCTCGTAATTTCCTCCTTATAATAACAAGACACACAAAGAAGTGATTAAACATTCATAATAAAATTTCTAAAAAAACTATGCAAAAAAAAAGAACTAAATCAGCAAACCACATATTCCACCAAAAACTTAGATCTGATTCTTCAAGATCTTCTTCAACAATACCAAAAATGAAACCTAGATAATGCATTTCTAATGTCAACTCTAAACAACAAGATCTTCTTCAACAAATAACGACTACAAACAAAACAAAAACCCTAGAAAATTCAAACAGCAAACAAACGAGAGGAAATCGGAATGAAACCTGCAACACGCTGTTACAATAGCAAGTGTTGCCGAAGTTTTCCAGCCCAAAATATCGTTCGCCTTCAGGAAATTGGTCTCCTAGAGCTTTCTCAAGCTTAGACCCCGTTGCTCCCATGAGAACATCCACCAGAGACCTGCAAAATCCCTCTGTTTCTCTCTGTAATCGAAGCCGATCGAATTTTGCGATGAAAACAGGAATTCAGAAGGAAGTGATACTGATTCGAGTGCGTTTGCCTAGGGTTGTTTGTTAGGAAAATTAGGAAGAAAGAGAAAGATATATGTGTTGATACTTGATGAATGAATCTGGATAAAACGGGAGATTTGATGCCGGAAAGATTAGGGTTTATATTTGGATGCGGATTTTTCACAGAAAAGAGTTCGATCGTGTTTGATTTTACACTTAATTTTTTATTAGGGTCATTTGTATATATCCTCTTCTAAATTTGCTAAATTTATAAAATTTCATATATCTCCAAATCATGCTTAAACAATATTATGAAATTATTACAAACGCGTGTTGGGCGTGTCGGATATATTAAAAGCGGCCTGAGATGACGTAATAATAACGAGCTCTAAAACGAAGGTATTCTTTGAGGAAATAATTTATGCGATAAGTTTTTGGTAATTGATAAAATATTATTTTACTTATATATGAAAATATTATGTTTAAACTTATAAAGATAAAAGTTTACTAACCACTTTAAAACTATATCTACATACCTGTGTTGTGATGGGAACCACCATCCACATGTTGATCAAACAAAAGTTTGCTAACCACTTTAGTTTAATGATCTTCCGTTTTATGGATGTCAACAATGTTCAAAATTTATTTTGACATAAGATCATACCTTACATTTTGTGATTGTGTGAATTAAGCCATTCAACCCCATGATCTATATTATGTTTGTGATTGTTTTTGTTGTGGTTGTTTTATACATAAGATGTATGTATTTTTCGGTTATGTATAGACTCGACAATGTAATAGTTAGGTTTTGATTATATATACTTGTAAATATTAAAAAATCTGAATCTATCATCGTAACAATCGAAGTTTAAGACGATTAAGACAAGAACTTGCCCAAATGAAAAGATGTATCACTTTTCGGGTTTTGCCAATCTCAAATCAAACCTCCCTATAAATAGTCTCCTTATAAATGAAACGTATACCCAAATTGTAAAAGGATCTTCTTCTTGACGAAAAACTTAAATATAACTGTGAACGCTATGAAAACCCCATGAAAAAAGATGATGAATAACTCAATCTTCACTTGATAGCTAAAACATAATCTCATATACTTGTAGTTATCTTCAAATAAATATAAAGAATAAGATCCCCTAAAAATAGTCTTTTGTATAGAAATATCTATTTTCCTTTCCTGTCTTTTTAGTAGATTCGTAACTCTCTATTGTATTTGTATTTTTTACTACATTTGTACTTTTTACTGCATTTTACATCCTGTATAAAAACTAGTAACAATATATACTTTTAGACAAAACACTATTCTTATATGTGATCATGTCTCGGTAGATGTATATCTATTCTTGGACTAACAAAACAATAAGAGTTTGTAAGATGTAAAGTAAGTCTCGCAAACGCCTTATTGATTTCAACACACGAAAGATGTAAACTTAAACTCTAAATTCAAAGATTTCCCAAGTATGTTTCGACACAAATTCCGTTATTATTGTTCATATAATATTCACGTTTTTATTGTTCAATCGTGCAATACAGGAATATTCCGTATTGTTCAATCGTGTAATACGAGAGATCATAGTAGATCTGTAACCTAGTCTTTTATAAGAAACCATGTTATGCATCTTTAATTTTATCCTCATTTATTATTATCATTTCAACTAGCCTACAATGCTACAACCACTAGGTACACCTAAAAACATTAACAACATTCTCCTAACCAACTCATTACAATGGGCATGGTTCCAACTCACTTGAGCGCAAACCGAAAACCAAGAACCAAGAGACACCACAAGAGCTCCTATCTATTCCTCGCATAAACACCGATCCCGGGTGGTAATTTATTCTCACGAGAATAAACAAACATGAATGAAAACTACATTTACACCACATGCCAAGGGAAGGATATACAAGGCCTGTTGTTTCTGTGTGCATGAGAGGAGAGAACATGATGCCACATTGGCTTCGGCCCCACGAGCTCAAAGTTTAACAACCTTCGTTGAGATCATTTGATTGGGTGGTATTGATCTGATACTCGTCTTGGAGGCAGCTTCCGCAAGATGAAAAGCACAAGTGCCGACGGCAAGATCTCCACTATCTGCATCAAGGAAACACATTAAAAAAATATTGCACTTCAACCACACATAGCCAGGGCAGATGTAACAATTCTCAGAATTCTGTAACCAAGTGTAGCAAAGCGGGTGGGTCAGGAAGGTTGGGGAACAGGTTCGGATCGAAATGGGCCAGTATCATTCTGTCCATTTTTATACATGTGTTTGCATTAAATACGACCACGAAAACAATTTTATTAGAAAAACTACAATATTAATGTAAATCCTCGAATAAAGTGATTTAAAGAGGCATGTATAAAGAGAACACTAGGCGTGACTCCCGGCTTGATTCACTCGAACTTTAGCTAATTTTTTTATTTGACCACTTGATGTTACCAAATCAACCACTACATAAATGGGTCCAAATTGCTATCTTAACCGATAATCTTAGGGTTCAAATGTCGCTTAACATTGACCAACTGACTATTCAATGAACCGTGGTCAAGTAAAAGGGTTTGCTCATGTCAAATTGTGGACCATGGTCAAGTAAAAAAGGGTTTGCTCATGTCAAATTGTAGCCTTGTTATCTTAAAGAGTCCTACAAGTGTTGGTAAACTTACCATGTAGTACGAGAAGTCGAGGATAGGGTGATTCAAGACATGGATATCAGCATTCTTGTCAAAAGCAGCAATTGCAACCTATTGTAACAACCAATCCATGTAATGGAATTTAGACCATAAAACGTTGGCGGTCTATGGTTCTGTGTTAACTTGAACTTACCATCACACATCTTATTAAAAAACAAGTGCAGCAAATTCCGGTCACAAATCCCACCTGTTGAAAAGCATCATACAGAGATTTGAGACCCAAATTATTACTCAATTTTCAAGGCATGCAAATATGCAATAGAAAAGTGAAAAGATCACTTCGAAATCAGTTCATATTCTGGAAAGATACATGGCTGCGAAAAGGTTTAGAGATGTAACCTCATGCAGCTTCTTTTGACGGCCTCTAGATTCAATTGGAAAGCGCCTAAGCATGACAAACAACCTATGAAAAGAAAAAGAAAACATTATAAGCATTGATGAAAGAAATAACATATGTTGTTCTTCTGTGGCAATAAAAGGTTACCTCCCACCATATACAACAAATCCTACAGCAGCACCAAGCGAGATAACTGCACAACAAAAAGATCACATAAAAAACAAGGCAGCAATCACATGCCTCCTTTAATATACTGGTTTTGAGCATCCTTACCTGAAAAGAAGAGTTCAGCAACTTCCACAGCAACAGCAGTTTTGCTGAATCTCATATAAATCCAGATGCAAATCTATAAAACAGTGTGCAAGTTCACAAACAATTGGAACATAGTTAAATTTGTGTGCCTGGAGGCACAACAAGATATGCCTCCATCCCAAAAATATGCAAGCTTTGTACCCCGGTTGTCCCAAAATATATTCAACTTCCTCTGTTCTTCAAAGAGACAAAAACAGCTCAAATTTACGTATTTGCTCTATAACCACCACTACATAATATCGGTTAGAATGTTAGATGGATTGTGATGGACAAGGTTTTCTAAATTCTAAGTTCTGAGGTATTTTAGATATTTGAATTCTACTCAAAACATCTAATTAGTCTACAAGTCAGGCCGGATTATTTTTGGGAGGGAGGGAGTAAAACAAGAAAATCGTCTAAAAAGACCATGGTAATTTTTGCACTACCTGAATGACGTATACAATTCCATTTATAATAAAGTATGCAGGTCTGAGTTTGTCAGTTGGAAGACTTCTTGCCTGAAATTTGGAAAATAGAATTGCATGAGACCAACAGTAAGAAATAATTGCTTATACCATTTCGATATAGACTTCTCCCACATATAAACCCATAAAAATGTATACCTGATGGTATATCTCAGCCCAGAATAACACAAGCAATGTGTACGTTGAAAAAAACAATAGACCAGGAAGATCCAGCAGTATCATGTCTAAGACCTGTCCGTATCATGAAGATAAAACTTCACCATAATATTCATCATCAGATTAACGTGTAAATGCATATTAACGTAAAAGGGTAGAGCATGCACTTACTTTTGGTTCTATGTGAAAAACCCACCAGTAAAATCCAAATTGAATAGCCCTTACTGTGTAATTTACAAACATCAGATAGACTGATGAACCATAATCATTCAGAAATGTAAAAAGTTAGTAGCAACCTTACATCCATTGACCACAAAATTCATCAAGTGGAAGACTTTTTGTGTTGTCCAACCATATTCTGGTACTCTCATTTGAATACGAACAAGTTGTACCTGCATCATCAGTGATAATCAGTTGGTGTAAACTGTAAATCTTGTTTGTATAGACTTGGAGCTAAAAATCTTTGATTCGATTGACAAATAGGTGATGCTTAATACAGCACACACACACACACACACACACACACAATAGTTACAAAATTTCAGCTTGCTAATGGATTTTGTATTCTAGTCATAAGTTTATGATCAGATGTGGGATACAATCACCTCTGATTTTCTAAGGTCTCGTTTTGGTTTGCAGTTGTCAAGATTCATTATGGATGTGAAAACAGGTTTCATTACATGTAAGTACTATTGGTTTATCCATTGGGTTTGGGTATTATAAATAAAAACTGATGTTTGGTTAGTTATTTTTTGGGTATGAGGAAGCAATAAAAATTGTATATGAGGTTTGTAAATGGACAACAGTCCCAGGTTGGGGCTGAAAACCCAGACTACTAGTCCCTGTTAAGCTCAAAAATATTTTCGGTTTTAGTAACCGACTAAAAGCCCCAGCTTAAACCAACCCCGGCTAAGCCCGAACACTGGTCCCTAAAAACATCGTTCTAACAATGTTGAGTCATTATCAGTTAACTGTGTTGTACGTTTACCGTTTCCACATAATGCAATTATGTAAATTTAGAAATTTATTCAGGTACTCTTCTATAGTAACGGTTCTAGTCGATTGTTTATTCATATGAAATGCAGCATAGCCTTGGGGCTAGTTTGGTGGCTGAAGTACAAGAATTTAAGCCCAGGTGGTCAGTGGTCTGTGCCCTGGGCTCTTCGGTGGTTGATTGAAGGATTTAAAATGATAAAAGGTTACCTCTTAAAGATGGCCCTTAGAGCTTTGTTTAACAAAATCCTGAAACTATTTAAAAGTTCTATTTTTAGAATAATTCCATTTTTGTACATACAATAACTCGGTTAACAGCTCTGTTATTGAATGCCAAAAATATTATTCTAAATCACACAAAACTTAATGTTGAATCAACAACTTTTGAAGGAAAGATACAGGATCTTCCACTGGGCCGGGACTGCTCGACAAAAACCGTGCTTGTTTTTAATAATTGTACCCAACAATGACCAATACTGGGCCTTGCCAAGACTCAGTTCCCAGAGAGTTGCCAGACCATGCCTAGCCCGAGACCAGACTTTGTTCACCTTTGTCAATGAGACTTTGTGCACCTTTGTCAATGATAACACCTTCCACTGGTTTTATACCTTTAATCCACTAGAAGGCGCCTCGCTCAACCCATCTTAGTTTTACCCGATCCCATACCCATCGGTTAGGTATTGGTGGGTCCTGTGGGTTTTTTGTTTTCTGGTAGGTAACGGGTACTCACAAACCTCTATCAATGATAACTTCACTCGATGAGCAATGAGACATGATGGCAACGACTATGATGACTCGTCAAGGAAGATAAAAGGGCAAGAATGGAGTTCGGAATAAAAATGCGAATGGTAATGAAGCCCACCCCTTCCTTGGGATTGGTTGATCCCCATTCCCAACCTTCTTTTTCTCTCATTTTCACCCCTTCAAACCAAACACACATTATCAGTTGATCACTACCACTCCGCTTCCCCATTCCCATCAAATCAGGCTACACATATCAGTGTCCACAACTGAAAATTCATTTCTTCTAACAAACAAACAGCCCTAAATGGCTAAATCTCAATTTCTTCCTAATTTAGATTGAGAGGCAGTGATCCTACAAAAAACAGCCGAGCCAAACAGCCTAGAATCATAACATATACAGCGTCTTAGATCCGAAAGATTTTCTTTCCTGAATCTAATATTTATCTAGAAACGGAAGATAACAATCGATCCCTGTCGTTTCTATGTGTATCAGTGTACGATACTAACAATGAATCAAAATCCGGATCTCTACATATCCATCACCAAATTCAAATTCAACTAACCTCTCTCTTATTTCAAAACCAAAAAGTACATAATAAACCTATATCATGCTAATCAATCGAGTTGTAAACAAATTCATTCGAAGACCTAACAATGAATCAGAAATCTGGATCTCAACATATTCATCACCAAATTCAACTAACTAACTAACCTCTCTCCAATTTCAAAACCAAAAAGTGTATAATAAACTACAAATCATCCTAATCAATCGATCTGTAAACAAATTCATTCGAAGATCTAACAATGAATACTAACCTATATCATGCTAATCAATCGAGTTGTAAACAAATTCATTCGAAGACCTAACAATGAATCAAAATTTGGATCTCAACATATTCATCACCAAATTCAACCAACTAACTAACCTCTCTCTAATTTCAAAACCAAAAAGTACATAATAAACCACAAATCATGCCTAATCAATCGAATTGTACATACAAATTCATTCGAAGATCTGACAATGAATCAAAATCTGGATCTCTACATATTCATCACCAAATTCAACTATGTCAACTAACCTCTCCCTAATTTCAAAACCAAAAACTACATAATAAACTACAAATCATGCTAAATTGCTCATCAATCGAATTGTAAACAAATTCACTCGAAGATCTAACTAAGATCTAACAATCAGAACGCATACCAGAGCAATCAGAGAAACGAGCGCATACGCAGCGCAGAGAGCGTAGAACACGCCTTCCTGCCATTTCTGAGACTGTGCGACTCCATTCCACAATTCGTTCAACAAGGCTATGCCTCCGGTAAAGCTCTGAGGATCTGCGATGTATTTGGACAATACGAAACCCTTGCTACTCAGAGACGACGAGGATGTTGCCATTAACGGTTCGATTGAATATATTTGAATCTCGATCGATTGAAGATGAGAGGAGAGGAAGAAGATTAGTGTTGCTTTTTACAGCCGATGATAAAGCCGGAGAAGGGGGACACTTGTGGAGGGTTGCAGGGGACACGTGTGATATTGGTGTCTGAAGATGGCACGTGTCAATCAGGTTTTAACTGTTAAAAATAAATTAGATATAGTATAAGATGGGAAAAGATCTATAGAAAACCAACAATTTTTCAAAAAACTAAAAAATCAACTTTTTTTTCTCTATAACTTCTTCATATATTAATAATTTTTAAAAATAATTTCACTAAAAATTCTATAATTTTATTAGCTTTATTTATGGGGAAAAAAATTTAAAAAATAAATAGTTTAGTGATTTTTTTATTAGTGCATCACGCAATAGTACTAATAGTATTGCATAATGCATTATAATTAAAACTACTTAAAAATAAGAAACTTAACCTAAATATGGACGTGATTTATGCGAATAATATAAAAAACAAAGAATTGGCATTCATAAGACAATTTTATATTATTGTTGCATAGTGCATTATCAATTTCAAGCTAAAATCCGAATTTTATTTTATTTTTAAAAAAAACTCGAAAATGTTTTTAAAGTTTTTTCTTTTTCCAGTATTTCTTAAAATCATGAAAAAGAAACATATAAAAAAAGTTTTAAAAATAATAATTTTTTTTTTTGGTTTTTTGGTTTTTTATAAAATATTAGTTTTCTATAGAACCCAACCCTATAGTATAAAAAACAGTTCAATTGTTATAAAATATGTAAAGAAAGACGAAAATAAAGAAATATGTAACGATCAAAACCTTTCAAACAAAATTTTTATTACACTAATTACAAAATACCAATTATTAAAATAATTCGGATAAAAAAAACCAATTATTTAACTAAACAAAAAAAACCTAGAAATAAAATATTAGAATTCATTAAGTTCTATAAATAATGATAGGATTTACTAAAATAATAAAAAATAAATAAAATATTATAACTTATTCACTTAGCAATAAAATATTATAATTTATTCACTTAACAATAAAATATTAATAAAAACAATCAAATAATAAGATTTATTTTGCTTAGCAATAAAATATTACAATTTGTGTTCTTGAGATTGAAAAAATAAGATAAAGGAAAGAAAAATAAAATGATAAAGACAAAGGGAAAAGCAATAATGTATTGTATTTTAGTGTTTCGAATTTAGAAAGAAATGAAGATGAATTAAGTTATTCAAAAAGGGTTGACGGCGTAGTTTGTTGCCCGTCTTCCCGGCATAACGACTTGATGTCGTGTGTCTTTCCTTTTCGTTTGTAAGTTGATCGTCTGAAATGATTAAAAAAAATGATGAAGAACACAACGTATGCAAGATGCATTGAAGAAATTTATGATTATAGAGGCTAAGCAATCTTTTTTATATCATTGTAAGATGCATTGAAGAAATTTATGATTATGGAGGCTAAGCAATCTTTTTTATATCAAGTGGAACGGTAAAATCTGTAGATAGTTGTTATGTTTGATTATTTTTCCCTTCAAATCATTATTAAAAATCTTCATTTCTTTTCTTTTTTAAATACCTTCCATTAAAAAAACTCGAAAACAAAAAACTTTTTCAGTTTTCTTTCACTTCCTTTCACTCCACTATTCAACAACACTATTATCCGTTAAAAAAACTCGGAAACTAAATATTTTCCCAGTTTTCTTTCACTTTGCTATTCTAAAACACGACACTTAGAGTTATGAGTACTAACGCGCTTAATTTAATAAAACGAAACCTTTGTAGTTTTATTTACACGCCCCTCATAACCTCAAAAGCTAGTTCAACATTCCTATTCACTTTATATTACAATAAACCTGATGGCAAACCAGTTTATTCCAGCCATCAAAACTAACCAAACCAAAAGTAAATACCACCAATCTAGCCGTTCAAGATATGAAAAAATAAAAAACACATTCCCCACATATAGACCATACTTCACATACTCATCCTAGAACCACTTATTTATGCAGGTTTCATCACTTGAATCGCACAACGATGACCGATATATCATCTTTACTTTCCCGATTCAGTGCTTCATCGGCCAGTTGCTTGGCCGCCTTCTTCGGGTCCTTGATCTTTACCGCTATGTCCACCGCCTCTTGGTTAGTCACAACCTGGATCATAAAGTCAAAGTCAAAACACACGTAAAACTCAAAGTCAAAACACATGTAGGGTGAAGATTGTTGGCTTTATAAAGTTCAAATTTTTGTATTTCTTACCTTCCAT
This sequence comes from Deinandra increscens subsp. villosa, assembly GCA_039602395.1. Lineage (NCBI taxonomy): Eukaryota > Viridiplantae > Streptophyta > Magnoliopsida > Asterales > Asteraceae > Deinandra > Deinandra increscens. The sequence continues at coordinate 2,428,988 of JBCNJP010000011.1, forward strand.
AGACCGTCACTTGCGAGAATGAGAATCTCGTTATTTGCGTCGATATCTGAGTTTGATACGTCTGGATCGGATCGGAGATGGCTCTTGAGATTCTTGTCTCCGAAAGCGCGTGAAACTGCTAGTTGTCCGTTCACCCTTGCTACATCTCCTGGTAAATCATTCGACAAATTAAGGAATTATTTCCAATCTTTTGGCTTCACGTGGCGGTTTCAACACGTTTGCTATGAAAGAGTCGATTTGGGTTGTGTTTTATGACTAAAACGGCCAGATAGGTCAAACGGGTCAAATGGATTGGTTATGGTTGTTAACTGTTTATTTAAAAGGTAAGATTATTATTGTAAAATATACTTTTACTAATACTGTTTAACACACACAAACACACAAATAAAGCTATAAAGTGTTTCAAATCAACCTACCAAAACTTTTCACCCTTTTTAAACATATCCCTGACCCGCGAAGTTTGCCACCTCCACTCGGTTCCTACTTCCTAACTTCTTATGGGCGTGTATAAATAGACACGTGACTCATTAAAACTCGAGTTTGACTAAAATAGTAAAACAAGTCTACTCATCTAATGTTGGTTAGCAAATCAGGCTGCTAAGCAAGAGGATAAGGTAGTGTTTTATGAAAAATAAACCTTAAAATAACACAAAAGAAGACTAATTTGAGGATCTAAAAAGATCACCTGGCATGTTTGAGACGAAACCACCCCTATTTTCAATACTGCCCCTCTCGTTATTGGGCTCATGATCTGTACTCATCTGGATTGCCTGGCCTCTCTTTGAAAGAACTGCACGAGAATCTCCAACATTTGCTACCCATAACTTACGACCATCGATGAGCATAGCAGTAACTGCAGTGGACCCACCTCTTCCAAGGTCGGGATTGTGAGAAAGAATCGCTTGATCGGTTCTTTCATAGGCTTTTGAAATTGATCTGAATGGATCCTTCAAAAACTCGCCCTGATATGACTCAAATTAAACATCTTGTGCTAAAAAATATTTAATACATAAAATAAAATAAAACAGATGTAAAAGTAAGTTTTTTATTTGAATAACATGACCCTTTTGAATAAACAGAATCAAATAAAAGGACACACATAAATATTTATTAAATTCGCGATTCCTATGATAGGCTATTTAGGTAATTCCATAAAAGAATTCAGACTTGTTTTCTGTAAAGTCTTTTCAGATAAAAAGATTTAAGAACAATTTCTTTTTATGATATGACCAACACTTTTTCGAATTCTAGATTTGTCTGGTCAAAATTTAGGTTGTTTTGAGTAACATAAGTATCACCTCCTTTAGGATATTGGAGAATAAATGCTTTTGAAGATAAGCAGGCACATTATGCCCTAGATGCCCATCATAAATAGCAAAAAGTCCGAGCTCACGTCCCCGATATGACGTAAATTTGGACACATGGTAGTCCTCCATTGGATGATTAGCTTTCCCTTTAACTAGGCTGAAACCGTATTTAATCGACCCCTGTTGGCCTCGCCCCTTGCCTGAGCCACTCGATGCTTGACCTTCTTCAAGCTGAAGTCAACGACGAATAAAAAAAAAAATTAATTTGTTTAACCATAATTGTAGAATTAGTGTTTTCAAGATTGATCTGTATCATAGCGCGTATGTGCATAAAGATGCAAATCAACAAGATATGGTCAATAGTTAAGCATGAAAGACACAAACTAAGATCATTACTCTATTAGTTGATTACATACTTCATATGAAATCGCCTTAAAGTTTCCAAATGCACCAAAATAGAGGATTTAATCATGACATGAAGATTACATTACTAGTTGAAGTTCAACTTTAACATCAAGAAATGGTTATCTTTGATCATGGTGGTTATACAACATTTAATGTGTGAGAATCACAGCTCAATAATAACGAGTAACGGCTATCAGATTCGCAAAAAAAAAAAAATTAATAATAAATTAAAAAAAAATAGACTGCTTCACACCAAAAGCCATGCTCACCGGAGATGGCCAGCATAATCTTTACACGAGTGAAAAAAGTTTTGACATGGAATAATGATCAACTTTATGTGTTCTAAATGCACACGAATACTGGCTTAATCACAAAATGAAGATAAAACATTTTGGTTCGAAAAGTAGGCAACTTTGACCATGACCGACCATGACCGTAAAACGACAATATACATGATCTCATTAGATAAGAAACCCGTCAAAATTGCGGCTCAATGATCAGGAACACCAACCAGAGAATCTGTAACGACCTTCAAACGTCCGAATAAATCAAATTTTAGACTCATACTTAAAAAGGGTTACAAAAAGTTTTTACATGGAATAATGATCAATTTTGTGTTCTGAATGCACACGAATACCGGCTTAATCACAAAATGAAGATAAAAAAAAATTGGTTCGAAAAGTAGGCAACTTTGACCATGACCGACCATGACCGTAAAACGACAATATACATGATCTCATTAGATCAGAAACCCGTCAAAATTGCGGCTCAATGATCAGGAACACCAACCAGAGAATCTGTAACGACCTTCAAACGTCCGAATAAACCAAATTTTAGACTCATACTTCAAAAAGGGTTACAAAAAGTTTTTACATGGAATAATGATCAATTTTGTGTTCTAAATGCACACGAATACTGGCTTAATCACAAAATGAAGATAAAACATTTTGGTTCGAAAAGTAGGCGACTTTGACCATGACCGACCATGACCGTAAAACGACAATATACATGATCTCATTAGATAAGAAACCCGTCAAAATTGCGGCTCAATGATCAGGAACACCAACCAGAGAATCTGTAACGACCTTCAAACGTCCGAATAAACCAAATTTTAGACTCATACTTCAAAAAGTGTTACATGAGTTCAAAATGACAAAATCCCACAATGTCATACATACAACAGATTCACATTGAAATCTGAATCTCAACAAATTGATCAAAAATGAAGTGTAAAATGCTTATTCATATGAAAAAATAATAATAATATAAGTTTAATTAATAAAAGGAAAACCCCTTTACATAAAGATCATAAAAATCAAACCCCCTCAGCTTAATTTAGTTTATCATCTTTAAATTCAAACAAAAAATTAAAATTCAAATAACACACTTAAAGAAACATGAAAGTTGAAACAAAATGCATAAATAGAAAGAGGGATGAACAATTCTCACCTTAGAAACAGAATTAGAGCACAAATTGCCCATTTTAGTAATCCTGCTTCCTTGACCTACAATTTCACAACCTGCAGAAGAAGTCACAACCAAAAAAATAATTCCCAAATAAGTAATAAATATAACAAAAAGCAGCAATTTTTATGATCATCAAACCAAACCCATCATCCATATCAACAAACCCACCAACCCCATCAACAAATTCACAATCTTTAAAACAATTCTTGAAAAATTAACAAATGAGTGTGTTGAATTTGAACTCACCGATCGCAAATCGACTCAAACATCACAAGAAAGATAAACACAGACTGAAATTGGGGGTAGTGAAATAGATAGATAATAGATAGACAAGTGTTCTAGGTTTTCTAATAGACTTTGTAACCGCTAAAGAGAGGGATTCTTTGCTCTTCAATTTTTGGTCTTTGGGTCCTTAAAAAGGGTTGCAAAGGGCTTTAGGCTGGCTGACGATTCCCCCTATTTTGACTTTTTCTCTAATTTATGACTTTTTTTTTTAAAAGTTTTATACTTTTATTTGGTCGTATTAAAATGTGAAGAGAGAGAGAGATGAATTCCAGCTGTATTTTCATAATTTCATCATTCTTTAACTCCCATTTTATGATCTTTAATGGGGTTTAATGACTAATGTTTATGTGC
>JBCNJP010000011.1:2433302-2460261 GCA_039602395.1 Deinandra increscens subsp. villosa
TCTGTAGATAGTTGTTATGTTTGATTATTTTTCCCTTCAAATCATTATTAAAAATCTTCATTTCTTTTCTTTTTAATACCTTCCAATAAAAAAAAACTCGAAAACAAAAAACTTTTTCAGTTTTCTTTCACTTCCTTTCACTCCACTATTCAACAACACTATTATCCGCTAAAAAAACTCGGAAACTAAATATTTTCCCAGTTTTCTTTCACTTCGCTATTCTAAAACACGACACTTAAAGTTATGAGTAAAACGCGCTTAATAAAACGAAACTTGTGTAGTTTTATTTACACGCCCCTCATAACCTCAAAAGCTAGTTCAACATTCCTATTCACTTTATATTACAATAAACCTGATGGCAAACCAGTTTATTCCAGCCATCAAAACTAACCAAACCAAAAGTAAATACCACCAATCTAGCCGTTCAAGATATGAAAAAATAAAAAACACATTCCCCACATATAGACCATACTTCACATACTCATCCTAGAACCACTTATTTATGCAGGTTTCATCACTTGAATCGCACAACGATCACCGATATATCATCTTTACTTTCCCGATTCAGTGCTTCATCGGCCAGTTGCTTGGCCGCCTTCTTCGGGTCCTTGATCTTTACCGCTATGTCCACCGCCTCTTGGTTAGTCACAACCTGGATCATAAAGTCAAAGTCAAAACACACTTAAAACTCAAAGTCAAAACACATGTAGGGTGAAGATTGTTGGCTTCATAAACTCATTAAGTCCAAATTTTTTTATTTCTTACCTTCCATAGACCGTCACTTGCGAGAATGAGAATCTCGTTATTTGCGTCGATATCTGAGTTTGATACGTCTGGATCGGATCGGAGATGGCTCTTGAGATTCTTGTCCCCGAAAGCGCGTGAAACTGCTAGTTGTCCGTTCACCCTTGCTACATCTCCTGGTAAATCATTCGACAAATTAAGGAATTATTTACAATCTTTTGGCTTCACATGGCGGTTTCAACACGTTTGCTATGAAAGAGTCGATTTGGGTTGTGTTTTATGACTAAAACAGATAGGTCAAACGGGTCAAATGGATTGGTAGTTAACTGTTTATTTAAAAGGTAAGATTATTTTTGTAAAATATATATATATATATATATATTTAGAAAAAGCTATAAAGTGTTTTAAATCAACCTACCAAAACTCTTCACCCTTTTTAAACATATCCCTGACCCGTGAAGTATGCCACCTCCACTCGGGTTCCTACTTCCTAACTTCTTATGGGCGTGTATAGACACGTGACTCATTAAAACTCGATTTTGACTAAAATAGTAAAATAAGTCTACTCATCTAATGTTGGTTAACAAATCAGGCTGCTAAGGAAGAGGATAAAGGTAGTGTTTTACGAAAAATAAACCTTAAAATACACAAAAGAAGACTAATATAAGGATCTAAAGAGATCACCTGGCATGTTTGAGACGAAACCACCCCTATTTTCAATACTGCCCCTCTCGTTATTGGGCTCATGATCTGTACTCATCTGGATTGCCTGGCCCCTCTTTGAAAGAACTGCACGAGAATCTCCAACATTTGCTACCCATAACTTACGACCATCGATGAGCATAGCAGTAACTGCAGTGGACCCACCTCTTCCAAGGTCGGGATTGTGAGAAAGAATCGCTTGATCGGTTCTTTCATAGGCTTTTGAAATTGATCTGAATGGATCCTTCAAAAACTCGCCCTGATATGACTCAAAAGTCTCAAATTAAACATCTTGTGCTAAAAAAATTTAATACATAAAATAAAATAAAATAAATGTAAAAGTAAGTTTTTTATTTGAATAACATGACCCTTTTGAACAAACAGAATCAAATAAAAGGACACACATAAATATATTTATTTAATTCGTGAAATCGTGATTCCTATGATAGGCTATTTAGGTAATTCCATAAAAGAATTCAGACTTGTTTTCTGTAAAGTCTTTTCAGATAAAAAGATTTAAGAACAATTTCTTTTTATGATATGACCAACACTTTTTCGAATTCTAGATTTTCTGGTCAAAATTTAGGTTGTTTTGAGTAACATAAGTATCACCTCCTTTAGGATATTGGAGAATAAATGCTTTTGAAGATAAGCAGGCACATTATGCCCTAGATGCCCATCATAAATAGCAAAAAGTCCGAGCTCACGTCCCCGATATGACGTAAATTTGGACACATGGTAGTCCTCCATTGGATGATTAGCTTTCCCTTTAACTAGGCTGAAGCCGTATTTAATCGACCCCTGTTGACCTCGCCCCTTTCCTGAGCCACTCGATGCTTGACCTTCTTCAAGCTGAAGTCAACGACGAATAAAAAAAAAATTAGTTTAACCATAATTGTAGAATTAGTGTTTTCAAGATTGATCTGTATCATAGCGCGTATGTGCATAAAGATGCAAATCAACAAGATATGGTCAATAGTTAAGCATGAAAGACACAAACTAAGATCATTACTCTATTAGTTGATTACATACTTCATATGAAATCGCCTTAAAGTTTCCAAATGCACCAAAATAGAGGATTTAATCATGACATGAAGATTACATTACTAGTTGAAGTTCAACTTTAACATCAAGAAATGGTTATCTTTGATCATGGTGGTTATACAACATTTAATGTGTGAGAATCACAGCTCAATAATAACGAGTAACGGCTATCAGATTCGCAAAAAAAAAAAATTAATAATAAATTAAAAAAAAATAGACTGCTTCACACCAAAAGCCATGCTCACCGGAGATGGCCAGCATAATCTTTACACGAGTGAAAAAAGTTTTGACATGGAATAATGATCAACTTTGTGTGTTCTAAATGCACACGAATACTGGCTTAATCACAAAATGAAGATAAAACATTTTGGTTCGAAAAGTAGGCAACTTTGACCATGACCGACCATGACCGTAAAACGACAATATACATGATCTCATTAGATAAGAAACCCGTCAAAATTGCGGCTCAATGATCAGGAACACCAACCAGAGAATCTGTAACGACCTTCAAACGTCCGAATAAATCAAATTTTAGACTCATACTTAAAAAGGGTTACAAAAAGTTTTTACATGGAATAATGATCAATTTTGTGTTCTGAATGTACACGAATACGGGCTTAATCACAAAATGAAGATAAAACATTTTGGTTCGAAAAGTAGGCGACTTTGACCATGACGGACCATGACCGTAAAACGACAATATACATGATCTCATTAGAACAGAAACCCGTCAAAATTGCGGCTCAATGATCGGGAACACCAACCAGAGAATCTGTAACGACCTTCAAACGTCCGAATAAACCAAATTTTAGACTCATACTTCAAAAAGGGTTACAAAAAGTTTTTACATGGAATAATGATCAATTTTGTGTTCTAAATGCACACGAATACTGGCTTAATCACAAAATGAAGATAGAACATTTTGGTTCGAAAAGTAGGCAACTTTGACCATGACCGTAAAACGACAATATACATGATCTCATTAGATAAGAAACCCGTCAAAATTGCGGCTCAATGATCAGGAACACCAACCAGAGAATCTGTAACGACCTTCAAACGTCCGAATAAACCAAATTTTAGACTCATACTTCAAAAAGTGTTACATGAGTTCAAAATGACACAATCCCACAATGTCATACATACAACAGATTCACATTGAAATCTGAATCTCAACAAATTGATCAAAAATGAAGTGTAAAATGCTTATTCATATGAAAAAATAATAATAATATAAGTTTAATTAATAAAAGGAAAACCCCTTTACATAAAGATCATAAAAATCAAACCCCCTCAGCTTAATTTAGTTTATCATCTTTAAATTCAAACAAAAAATTAAAATTCAAAAAACACACTTAAAGAAACATGAAAGTTGAAACAAAATGCATAAATAGAAAGAGGATGAACAATTCTCACCTTAGAAACAGAATTAGAGCACAAATTGCCCATTTTAGTAATCCTGCTTCCTTGACCTACAATTTCACAACCTGCAGAAGAAGTCACAACCAAAAATTAATTCCCAAATAAGTAATAAATATAACAAAAAGCAGCAATTTTTATGATCATCAAACCAAACCCATCATCCATATCAACAAACCCACCAACCCCATCAACAAATTCACAATCTTTAAAACAATTCTTGAAAAATTAACAAATGAGTGTGTTGAATTTGAACTCACCGATCGCAAATCGACTCAAACATCACAAGAAAGATAAACACAGACTGAAATTGGGGGTAGTGAAATAGATAGATAATAGATAGACAAGTGTTCTAGGTTTTCTAATAGACTTTGTAACCGCTAAAGAGAGGGATTCTTTGCTCTTCAATTTTTGGTCTTTGGGTCCTTAAAAAGGGTTGCAAAGGGCTTTAGGCTGGCTGACGATTCCCCCTATTTTGACTTTTTCTCTAATTTATGACTTTTTATTTTAAAGTTTTATACTTTTATTTGGTCGTATTAAAATGTGAAGAGAGAGAGAGATGAATTCCAGCTGTATTTTCATAATTTCATCATTCTTTAACTCCCATTTTATGATCTTTAATGGGGTTTAATGACTAATGTTTATGTGCTTTTGTAATAGCATACGGTATACCACCGTGATGGTGGCGATAACGCCCAAGATGGGCGTGAAACACCGCCCCGGCCCAGGCGTGATGGGGGCGTGATCTTGGGGGCGTCGAGATTGTAACGGGCGTAATTTTGGAATATTACCGTTCAACGGTAATATAATTAGCCGTTGAGAATTTTTTTTTTTTTTTTTTTAATCAATTAATTACCCCTTTATTCACTATAAATATCACACAATTTAAACAATTTATCACACGGGCCGTTGCAACAAAAATTTAAACAATTTTGGGGGATGGTTCTTCCAAAAAACGATCGTCGTCGGAAATGTACGACGATAGCCCAAGGGGATCAACGGGCCGTTGCAACATAAATTTGAATGATGAAACGATTTTTTTAGACGACGATGTCGATCCGGAAGTTTTGGCCCGACCGATTGGCAAAAAAAAGGCGATGCGTAAAGAAAAAGAGAAGGTTGAAGACGACGCATTGTTGGAAGAAATAAGAAAATTCAACCTCCTAGCTTCGGAAAAAAAGGAACAACGTGCCCAGCAAATCCGTCTCGCGGAAGAAAAAAATCGAATGAATCAACTACGAGTTCTCCGAATGGATACTACGGGTTTACCCGAAGAGCATAAGGAGTTGATCGAGCGAGAAAAAGCCGATATCGTCGCGAAGTTGAGGACCCGAAACCCGTAGTTTTATTTTTTTCACATTTCTATCTATGTCTTTGTGTTTAATAAATTTAGTTTTAATGTTTAATATATTTAGTTTTTATATTTTTCATTTAAATTTAAAAAAAAAAAAAATTAAAAAATTTGATAACATGAGGTGATAACATGGGAGTATACCCCTCCCATGTTATCAAGTCATGTTATCCAGTCAGCGCCCAGTCACCGCCTACGTGGCAGGATAACATGGGTTTGATAACATGGGTATACCCCATGCTATAAGACTCACAAAAGTAAATGATCATATAGTTCTGTTTAAATAAAAACCCTGATTTTTAACCCTGAAAATTAACTCTCTTTAATATATTTTATATTAAGATTTTCTAATCCCTTTTTGTCCGTTAGAAATAGTTAAATTAGATGTTATTAGTTCATACTAATAATCTAAATAATAACACTCACTTTTACATTTTTTGTTAATAACATTATCACCCTGTTTGCATAATGAGATAGGATTCACCGATTCACACTCGATCTTACTCACAAATATGATGATACTTCTCCCATTTTACATATAATCATCATCATGAGCAAAATTGGTTATTTTTTAAAACATTAAAAAAAATGTTAGTTAACAAGTTGACAATATTAATTATGATTGCAAGTGGTGGCCTATAAGTGAAATAGTCTTATATTTTGTAATAGTTGTAGTGTGTAACAGTTGATCCTCTTTAAAGATCAACGTTTTTGGTGGTTAGTTAGCTCCTTATAGGCTATCATTCAGTGAGCTACCAAAGACTAGTCTAATATGTGAGAGAGCTCATTCGAGTCATAAACACACATCAATTGCTCATACAACAAATATATGATATGTCTCATACTTTACATAGTTTTGGTTCGTAACAATCAACCCTCATTAAGGACCAACATCCTCGTTGGTCACGGCCGACTTTCTTTGGCTTTGATACCACCATTACTGACCAAACTGAAGAACCAAATCTAAAAGACTAGTCTGATAGGTAAAAGTTTTCATTTAACTTATAAACCCCACATCAACTGCCCATAAAACTAATTTGAGACAAATCTCATACCTTACAATAGTTTTAGTATGTAACAATTGGGGTGTAAACGACTCAAGTCGGCTCATGCTCGGCTCGAAATTAGATCGGTAAAAAGCTCGAACGAGCCAAGCCTCAACCAGCTCTAGGCCGAGCTAGAGCCTGAAATATGACTTATTTAATAAATGAGCTCGAGCCCGAGCTTTACATTTTGAGCTCGCGTTAGCTTGCGAGCCTAATGAGCATTATTTATATTTATATAATTTTTATTTAATATATTATATATTTTAGCATAAATAATAATTATATTATATATAAAATTATAAAAAAATAATGAAATAACATGTGTTTTGTTGTATATAAAAATATAATTATAAATATATACAAATTTAATTATAAAATATATTTAAAAATAATAATTACATATTAAACGAGCCGATCTGAACTCGAGCTTGAATAATTTTACATGAGCCGAGCTCGTGCTTTAGAAATAAAGTTCTAAATGAGTCGAGCTCGAGCTCTCTGTTATCATAAACGAGCCACGTTCAAGCCCAATCGAACCGGGGCTCGACTCGACTCGTTTACATCCTAGTAACAATGATATTATTAATTATTAAAGTTTGAATCATTAAAATATAATTTGCTTTAAAATTAATTAATTTACCACCACTTTAACCTTTTCAAGTTTCAACTATTAAAATATATAAAACTTATATAAATTCTAAAACTAATAAACTAAAATGTAAATATTTATGATATATGTGAAAGGGGGTTATTTGTTTAGTTATAAGGGTTGATGCTATGAACTTGGGAAGCAAAACTATCGTTTGTTTATGCTGAATATTTTTCCCATGGAGTATGCGGGAAGGTACCGTCCACCTCAAGACCAATGTATGCATGAAAAATGTCATTTTCTAAGTAATATGAATTAGCCTTTCTAAAAAAGTAACAAAAATAAAAAATATATATATATACAACAGTCTGAAATACAATTAAAGAACATTCGGTCTAAAATTCGGTCTAAAAGTATCAAGATAATAATGAGTAAAGTTATTTCTTAGATGGTTAAAAAGTCGACTAGCATCGGATCGATCTTATGCTATCAAGATGTTAAGAAGTAAGTCGCTTTTAAGTAAGAATTTAATTTTTTTATTTCTTATGTTAATAATCACAATTTTAATTTCTTTGATAATATTGTTTGTTTAACGTATTAAATTTTGTATACACTATAAAAAATTGAGCCCTTATCATTTGAAAATATAAAATCCTGTGTAGTACCAAAATACTGAAAGATTGCTAAACACTTTTGATATCTTATCAAATTAATGCTCCCTTATATTACTTTTCTTCCACGGTACCACTTTGAATATGGTTCATGACTTTTCTTAATCTATTTTTCTTTTCAATATTAGATATTAGATACTATATTAATTAACTATATATTTCCAATTAAATGTAATTTTGACTTTAATAATTGGTACCAACATGGAATATTTTGATTTAGAATTAAGTAATTGATATAAGTGCAAGGCATTTCAAATATTATCCATAATCAAATATTATTAATATAATAAAACTATTTGATGAATATAGTAGGATAAGACTTTGGTGGTGTTTGGCGCGCCATAAGCTAGCTTTTGAAAAGCTAGTTGGAGTAGTTTTTCAACTAGTTTTTCAACTAGCTTTTATAATATTTCCAATTTTATTCTTAACTATCTTTATTTACATTTATGACATGTACTTTTATGTCATTTTATATTTTTAAGCTACTTTATCAGCTAGTTTTTTACCAAACGTTATTTTTTATCAGCTAACAGCTAGCTTTTCAGCTAGTGCGCCAAACACAGCCTTTGTCTAATATTCGTTAATATTCTAAACTAAACAAAGACCAAATTCTTTGTTATAGTAAGTGTGAGGTTTTTGGTATTTTTCATTTTGTGTATTACGTCCAGTGTACTATATCTAGTTATGTGTACTATCTAACGGTTTTTATCTTCATGACGCTAACTATCTATATATCCATCATCTCGATTTGCATCTCTTTCTTTCTAAACTAAGATGTTTTGTTTCAGTGGCTCTCTCTAAATTTGCTTTGCCGCTTTGTGTCTTGGAGGCTGTGATGTTTCTAGTCTCCGGTATGGCGTTTATCGCAGCCAGAGCTCAGATCTGAGCCAATTAGGGATCCTATAGTCCCATATGTAAGTTTCATTGTCGGTTTCTTGAATAAGGGGTTTAATTAAACTTAAAATGTGCTCTTGATCGGATTCAATAGTGTGTTACTTGATTATCATTATGTTCAAGGCAATATCTCTCGGATGTTATCTGAATTATTGAACATATCTTTGTATTGATTATGGAATTTTGATTAGTTTGATGGATTTGTAAGGTTCAACATTTGTTTGTTTGAATCTGTTTTGAAGTTTACTTTACTCTTTATTTTTAAGGTTTGATACAGTCGTTGACATATTTTGTATCGATTTATGGGACTTTGATTGGTTTGGAGGATTTCTAAGGTTCAACATTTGTTTGTTTGAATCTGTTTTGAAGTTTCAGTTGGGTAATCTACTTTCTTTTGGATTTTCGGGTTTGTTTGAATCTATTTTCGAACTTTCAGTTGGATGTTTGGATTTGGCTATTTGGTTTCTACTATGATGATTCTTTTCAGCCTCTGTTCTGTTTCTGATTCCAGTTAGGGTTTAAGGCCGTGATGATTAAATCACTTTTTGGATGTGACTTTTGCGGTGACGGCGAGGCGTAAACTCTTTATTTATCACAGGTTATGGTGATCTTGAGCAACAAATAGAAAGAGACATAACCTGAAAGTGCAAACCATCTTTTCTTAATCACAATTCACAAGTTTCGGGTTTTGTCTCCATTCCCTTTTTTTATTTCTCCATTTGTGTAAATCATCATTATTTAACCATTTTGAGTTTAAAAACACTTCTCTTGAGAAATACCCTCATGGTGGCACCCTCTCCTTCTTTATTTCTACTTATTTATGGTACCACCGTCACTAGCAACACTACCTAAGATCTTCCACCTCAGTAACAATTCACACTTGTGGCATCTCTTTTAGTGTTGTCTCGGCTGCTTACAAGGACACTCCACCTATCCTTACTGACGGATTACCGGGCATACTGTTGTTAGTTGATCACATCATTTTTCTAGTGTTCAATTATGAATTATGGTTTAATTTTGGCAAATGAGTGCATCTTTTATAGACATGTCAACTGGCTTTTGATCCATATGTTTTGATTTTTAATATTATGAAGATAAATCTTTTACTTTTAGGAAAATATTATCAAGATAAATCTTTTATGCGTGGATATAAGAAGTTACCTAATTAATGTGTTTTGATCTAACACTTGAAACCTCAAGTGGTATTGTTGATATGTTTCCTTATGAAGGTCAAGTCATGCGATGAACAATAATATAGATTCAAAGGTAGAAATAAAAAATAGAATTGAAAAAGAAATAGAATGGTTGAGGGAATTAAATTTTCATTATTCTGTTTGGTTATCTGGGATGATACTTATAAATATTTTTGAGAGGTAGCAAAGAAAATTTGGGTGGGGTTCGGGGGCGGTACCCCTAGGAAAGCGGGGTCCAAGGAGCAGAGCCCCTGTCTGGGGCGACTGCGAGGTCAGCTTGAAAGTCATTGCTTAATGAAAAACACATCAGAAATTATTTTGGCCGAAAATTGACCTATGATTTTCTTCAAACTTGTTATTAGTTTATAATGTGAGCCTCATCTTAAGAGGTAGTTAGGTTGTGTAATAGCCTAACGATTTTTAAGGGGTAGCACATGTACATAAAAACCAAAAATCCCAAAAAAATCCACTTCGCGTACGTGTTTAAAGGTTAGCACGGACTACACTTGACACTACTACAGTTTCACACCCTATTGGTTACCCTATTGGTTATCCTATTGGAATGAAAAGAATCATCACTTCGTGAGTAAAAACTGTAAACAGAGATGAAACGAGAGCAATCGAGCTGAAAATCAATCTGATTTCATTGATTGAAGATCAAAATACAAGAATCTAGTTATATATCGTTAACTAGAGCTAACAAACAACTAACTACCCTTCTAACTATAGTTAAGTTAATATAACTAACTTTAACAACCAAAATGAGAATCGGGTATAGTAGACCCGAATACAAAATCACGCGGATCCTTCGGATTGTTATAACCCGGTTGAGTACTTTGCAATTATATCAGCCTGGTGATAGACTCGGGTTCGAGACTTCAGGTTCTACAAAAACGAATGAAAACTACACAATTCTACCATATTTCATTAGGCTGTATCCATTTTATTTTTTGAATTTTAAACTTTAAAATTTCTTTTATTTTATTTTAAACTTATAATTATATATTTTTTATTTTTATTTTCTATTTTTTTATTTCAGTTATTTATATTGATTTGTAAAATAGATTATTTTTAATTTTTAAACTTTTTATTCTTAATTTTTTATTTTTATTTTTTTATTTTTAGAAATTATTGAAAGAAAATTAGATTGAATAAAAAGATTGTTCATTGCACTCCTTAAAGGAATTTAGAAAAACACCATATTCTAAAGAATGAAAGTCTTTAAAAATAAAGATATCACATTCTTTATGTAATGATTTGTTCCGTTCATATGTGATATCAAACATGTTATTTTTCAATTTAAACGTAATGACACATTCCATTCCGTCTTACATTCCTACAAAACAAACACTAACATAGTTTTGTTTTATAATTCTAAATCCGTATTTATATCTTGTTATTTTATTCTGAGAAAAGTTCATGTGAGAAGTTTTGGTCAAATAAGAAGGATAAGAAGTCAAATGAAGGAGAGGCAAATTTGGAAACTTGCATATTTTTCGCTTTCCCCCAATTATTAAAATGCTTATAATTTTTCCATACGATATTATTTTTTTTATAAAAATTTCACCATAAAAACAAGCGTTTTTTTATCTTTAAAACCCATACAATATTGCTATATATAAAAAAAATTTGTGAATGACCTGAACATATAACACAACGACCTGAACATATGACACAATGACACAATGACCTGAACATTCTGAACATTGTTCAGATCATTGTGTCATTGTGTCATATGTTCAGGTCATTGTGTCATATGTTCAGGTCGTTGTGTCATATTTCACGTCATTGGCAAAAAAAAAATTTGATTTTTATATAGCAATACTGTATGCGTTTTAAAGATAAAAAACGCTTGTTTTTATGGTGTAATTTTTATAAAAAAATAATATCGTATGAAAAAGTTATGAAGATTTTAATAATTGGGAGGAAAGAGAAAAATGACAATTTGACCAAATTGCCTCTCTTCTCCATGGAAATCATTTTTACCTTTTATTTTTTAGTTTTAATTAAGGGAATAAATCTGGCCATTGATCATCAGATCTAACGGATGAGAAGGCTTCTTAGTTTTCTTATCTTCACATAACTTCTCATTATAACCTCACTCATTTTATTCTACTAGATTTTTATAGTTTTATTTATTTAATATCTTGTTATAATTTTACTGCCGTTAAAAAGAAATTGATTACATAAATCTGGTAGAAGGAAAAGAACATCCCCAGTGACCCATAATCAAAAGGTTTGACGTTTAAATCTAGTAAGAAAATTTATAAACTGATATTAAAAAGATTAATATGATATTTTTCATTGGATTAATGTAATAACAAATCATCCAAACTCCACTTATATTTTTGGATTGTCGATTAAATCACACCACTTAAAAAGAAAAAAAATTGAACTTCGAACAAACAAAATGTCTAAACTAGTTAAAACATTGAGTTTAAGATGTCCGATTACAATGGCAATTTTTAATTCATCGATGTCAAGATCATGAACTATTACAACATTGTAGTTTTTTTTTCCTTTTTAACGGCAAATTTTATTGAAATAAACTATATCTAGTAAGAAAGTAAAGAGGACGATTCAAAGATACAAACTGATCAAAAATAGCGACCCACAAAAAAACAACACATGAAAAAAAGAAAGAAATACACAGTAAAAAAACCGATACGAAACACAAGAAAAAAGAAAGTCCAAAGTAGACGAAACGACAACCACCACCCAAGGATACAATAGAAGACCGTTGCATTGTAGCACATATACAAAGCGACCTAACACTAACAGACATCCGATAACTTTATACTCCCGCTTGATTGTGAATAGCCGAACAAATTCTCGTACATGTAATTATAATTCTGTTGCTTAGCAAACCGAATAATATATTTTTCGTTATCAATTACACATCATCACTTGATTACAACGTTGTAGTTTAACTAACAGATATACCTTCACCATAAAATACACACGTTAACAACTTTTTAGTTTTTACTAATAACAATCATAATAACCACAACAATCATATTCTACACGTGTCTGGCTATATGATGTTAGAATTACGTGGTTGAGGTTCCAAATTTAGGAAATTGTTTCATCCTATGTCATTCTAAGCACAATTTTGAGTTGAATGTCTCACTTCCAACTATAAATAGTATCCTTTACGTTTGAAAGTTGACCACCTCTTCTTTCTGTTCAAAACCCTCACGGTTTTCTTAGAATAGTCGATCGATTGATGAAGCATTAAGTTCTACCCGTACAACGCATCCACCCATCGGTACATCATAATCCGTGGCACGAAATCAAACGTAGAATACCATTCTAATGTATGTGTCACGTGTGTTGGATCGAACTCAAGTGAAGTAACTTGACCAGCTACTAGAAGAGGTGTAACACTTCATATGAAGCTGCAAATTAATAAACCAAAGTGGTAAAAAGTGTTTTTCAATCCAAAACGAAGAGTTTTGTTTGGTAGGTACTAAAAACGAAGGAATACAACACGATTTTACCCATATTTCATTATAGAATGGCTATATTCATTTAATTTTAAAATTTTTATTTTTAATTTTTATTGTTTATTTTATTTATTTTTAATTTATTACAACGTTGTAGTTTTTCTAACAACGAGTTGTTTGACCCACCCCGCGCGCTGCCGCGGGGTTGGAATTGTATAGTAATAAACGTCTTAAGATGTCTAAGAATGTGCACACTAAATAGTTATAGAACTGTCATAATATTAGCAGGTTAAACGAACATGAAACCTTGTCATGCCGTTTCCAAAAAGTTACTTCATATTTACAAACCATTACCTGATCAACATCTATCCATATAGATTTACAAAAGAGGGATAGAAGTTTGTTTGATGTTGATTACTACTATTTGTCATAAGCATTGGAAAATTAATTACAAAGAAAACAAACAGTAAATTAACAAATTATTCTTTTGTTTTGTTGGATTGTTTCACAGTATACATAAGAAATGCAAGGATAGATTAATAGGAGCGAAGTTACCTTCAAAGTGTGATTATGTAGATTGAAATAATTCATCAGAGAAAGAGAAACATTGCAACCATGTATTGCATTTAGGGACTGCAGAAGAGAAACATTGCATTTAGTGGGGAGCTCATTTACAATATGTCTACGACATTCAAATTTTAGAAACAATTCGATTATCAACAGTCAATATGTGGAATTCTAGGTAACTAAAGAATATAGAGTGCAATCAAATTTGCACATTAATCATTTATAAGTGTAATACGATTGAAAACTGAGAAAAATATTTAGATACAATAGTAAAATATCAAATGGGATAATGTCTGATAGTGTATTCAAACAATATAACTAAAATCGAAATGAACGAATTCAATGTAATAAAAGCAAAGTATCCGTTTCAACTCACCAAACTGTTTGAAAACTGTGTCATCAAAAGCCCTGCAAAAAAAAAAATACTATAGCAACCATAAGTCCTAAAACCTGACGACTCATATACTCAGAGTTTAAGATTGTGAAGCATAATCAGTCTCACATAAAAATGAAATGACCAATCCTTTAAAGTGTAAAGCTTAGCCTAACTCATATAATATAGTAAAGAAGGAAGCTTAGCCTGATGACTCCTATACCATGCTTGCTGTTATATCTTTTTCGTCTTCAATTGAAGTTTTCCAATCAACAGTGATAGTCTCTGCCACCACACCCTCGCTCATAACATTCCTACAGTCACCTAATTAGGAACAAAATAATTTCAATTCTCAGAGTAACAAATGATTTCAATCCTCTGAAAACCAAATGATAATCAGCATGTAAAATGACCAACACCCATTCCAATCAGCCCATCATTCAAATACCCAAATCACTTTTCAATGCATAAAATTTTTACCTGGAGACGCAATTCAATACCTTTAAAAGCTTTCAAGGTTGAGCTCATGAAAACCTAATGGTGTTTGCATTGCACCAGTCCATCTCAAACGCCTGCTTTTAGATGTGCTAATCATCAAAGACTTTTATTTTAGTGTGATTTATGAAAAGATTATGCGCCGATAGAAACATATTAAGATTTTGAGATTTGAGAATTTGGCAATTTTTGAACATTAGTAGGCTCAAATCAATGAGTTAATGTCAAAGAATGTATAAGAGGATATGGCCGCAAGTAGATGCCAATTTTTTACCAAGCCATAAGAGGATATGGCTGCAAAAAAAAGGCTAAGTATTTGCCACGCCGAAATCAACCCCTAACAATCTCATTGCAAATAGATCATCATAGCCATTGCCATCTCATCTTTCCAACTGCAATTTGCAACCTTCAAGTATCCAAAAACTACCAACTACATTTGATATTAAAACCACAACAGAAATCATCTCATGAGACATACAAAATAGCTAAAGTATTTTCAGATATAACATGTAAAATCAATAGAATATAGGATTTACAACAGCAGCCATGAAACCATCCACGACCATCATAACCAAGCCTCAACAATGTATAATCGAAGTGAACAGTACAAACAACGCACAAACACTCAATGTGAAATGAAACCATGGTCAACCGCATCTTCAAAATACAATAGATACATCGTAAACAAAGTAGAAACATAATAAATCATCTCAAAGTGGCTCAGATATGTGATGGGGAGCAAAGAATCATACCCACCATGGCTGCAAATGTACTTGCCACGCCAAGATATAGGTTATCGTATGTATCTTTACTCCAACCGAAACAGCGAAACAATTTAGAAAAACCTTATCAATCCTTTACACACAGATTGTCATAGAAATGGAATTAAAGGCTCAGATCAATTTGAAACATCATCACAACCAACTATTTAGGATTTTCAAAAAACGTTTCACTTGAATCACAAATTAAATATCATCATAGCCATTTAATAGAAGAGTATAGGGTCAGATCAATGTGAAAAATCATCACAACCATCATGAGAGGGTTTCAAAAAACCCCAGCAGCCATACAGTCCATACCTGTTGCCAACGAAGGTTGACTATACCGGTAGCCACCAAGCCGGAAATTCAATCGACATAGGAATTAGACCGGCGGTTGCAAACAGAAACCCTAGCCGAAAAAAGAGCGGCACACCGGTGGTGGCAAACCCCCAAAATTGACATTGTGCATCAGAATCGAAGCAACAGGTGGAGTAGGGGCCGACGACGAAAGCAGCTCAACAACGGGCGGGTAAGCCGCCACTGACGGCCTGCCTACGCCTCATTCAGAGCAACAGACGGGGGCAGCAGCAGCAGCGCCGCCACTCTCCGTCATCACCACGAAGCGACTTTCGTGTGGAACATGCAAGAAACCGGATACCGCCCACAAAACCACCACCAAAGAGACAGATTTCGGTTCTCTCGCTTAGAGAGAGAAAGAGATCCAATCGGTTGTGTCTAGAGAAAGAGAAGAGACCATATTAAGACAGCAAAGCATGGGGGCAAAGTCTAGAAAAGGAAAACCGGATGCCGCCCACCAAACCACCACCAAAAAGACAGCAAAGCAAGGGGGTAAAGTGTAGAAAAGACAAAGAATTGTGGTCAAAATAAGAAAACCTAAAACAATACTATTCACTTGAATTTGTATTGTATATATATATAATATATTTTATTACAATAAGCTCTTTCTAAAAGACGAACATGAAAAAACCCATAAAAGACGAACATGAAAAAAATAATACACAGGATAAAAACCCACACGAAACAAAACAAAAAAAAAGGAAAGAAAGAAAGTTTGGAGTATACGAAACGACAACCACCACCCAACTATACACCAGAATACCCGTTACGCTACACCACATAAACAGACATCATGTACCTTCTACTCCAGCTTGAACTCTGAATATCCGAACCATTTCTGGTACATGTAATTTTAATCCGGATGCTTACCATATTAGTTAATCGAATACTATCTTTTTCATTATCAGTTGATCTTCATTTGCACATTATCAGTTGATTACAACATTGTAGTTTAACTAACACATATACCTTCACCCTAAAATACACAGATAATAACAACTTTATTACTTTTTAGTATTTACTAATAACAATCATAATAACCACATTCTATAAATTCTACACGTGTCTAGCTGTATGATGTTAGGATATACGTTGTTGAGGTTCCAAATTTAGGAAATTGTTTCATCCCATGTCACTCTAAGCAAAAGTTGAGTTGAATGTCTCACCTCAACTATAAATAGTAGCCTTGTTACATTTGAAAGTTGACCACCTCTTTTTTCTGTTCAAAACCCCTACATGTTTCTTAAAATAGTTGATTGATTGATGAAACATTAAGTTCTACTCGTACGATGCATCCACCATCCACCTATCAGTACATCATAATCCGTGCCACGACATCAAACTTAGAATACCATTCTAATGTATGCACCACGTGTGAAACTCAAGTGAAGTAACTTGACCACTAGAAGGTGTAAAACTTCATATGAAACTACAAATTAATAAACCAAAGTGGTAAAAGGTTAAAATTTGTAGTTTTTTACTCTACGTGAAATGTAAAAGGATGGGATTTTTTATTTAAGGGTAATCTTTGAGGGTGTCCGGATCAAGGGGGGGTATCACACACGGTCTATATTCTAGAGGAGCCTTTTTTTTTAACAAGAAATATGAACTAGGCGGAGGGCCAACGACTATAAAAACTTATTTTTTAATACTTGTATATCACCTGAAATTTTGAAAAACTTATATATATATTCCTATTTTAGAATAGTATTATAAATTGTAGAAAGAATGTCACATTGTTCTATTACTATAAATAGTATTGTTCTCTTCATTTGAAATTTTGCCACCTATTTATAGAAACTTTTGCCGGACAACATCACGTGAATAGAACGAGTGACGATATTGGTTCTAATTTAACATGAGCACGAGCTCGAAAGTGTTCACATCTCTCACTTAAATGATACAATGTTTATAATATTGGAAAAGTTGAGAAAATAGGTGAGAGATTTTAAGTTTTAACCAAGTTGAGAGAATTATTTTTCATTAACTTTTGATATAAATAATAATGAGATGTTTACCACCCCGCGCATTGCTGCAAGGTTGAATTTGTATAGTAAACGAAAGTCAAAAAGTTAAGTGGTATGAAACGTAAAAGTTTAAAAGTCTCGTGGTGAAAGTATAAAACTATATAAGTATACTATAGGCGAAAGTAGAAAAATTAAAAGTTTCGTGGCAAAATTAGAAGACAAAAAAACTTAAAACAAAAATTAAACTCTAAAAGTTAGAGGGTTAAATAGTTAAGGGGTATAAAACGTAAAAGTTTAATAGTCTCGTGGTGAAAGTATAAAACTATAAAAATATACTAAGTTAAGGGGTATAACACGTAAAAGTCTAAAAGTCTCGTTGTGAAAGTATAGAACTATAAAAATATACTAAAAACGAAAATAGAAAAAAGTTAAAAGTTTCGTGGCCAACATAGAAGGCAACAAAACTTAAAACAAAAAAAAACTTTAAAAGTTAGAGGGTTAAAAAGTTAAGGGGTATAAAACGTAAAAGTTTAATAGTCTCGTGGTGAAAGTATAAACTATAAAAATATACTAAGTTAAGGGGTATAACACGTAAAAGTCTAAAAGTCTCGTGGTGAAAGTATAGAACTATAAAAAATATACTAAAAACGAAAGTAGAAAAAAGTTAAAAGTTTCGTGGCCAACGTAGAAGGCAACAAAACTTAAAACAAAAAAAAAACTTTAAAAGTTAGAGGGTTAAAAAGTTAAGGGGTATAAAACGTAAAAGTCTAAAAATCTTGTAGTGAAAGTATAAAACTATAAAAATATACTAAGTTAAGAGGTATAACACGTAAAAGTCTCGTGGTGAAAGTAAAAGTATACTAAAAACGAAAGTAGAAAAGTTAAAAGTTTCGTGGCTAAAGTAGAAGACAACAAAACTTAAAACAAAAAAAAACTTTAAAAGTTAGAGGGTTAAGAAGTTAAGGGGTATAAAACGTAAAAGTCTAAAAGTCTTGTAGTGAACGTATAAAACTATAAAAATATATACTAAGAACGAAAGTAAAAAATTTAAAAGTTTCGTGACCAAAGTAGAAGACAACAAAACTTAAAACAAAAAAAAACTTTAAAAGTTAAAGGATAGAAAACGTAAGAGTATGAAACATATGTGAATAAACTATAAAAACCAAAAGTTACTATTTCATAAAATAATTATAAAAAAAAGTGTTTAAAAGTTTAAGTGATAGAAAGCGTCAAAGTATCAAAGTGTTGTGGCCAAACTTTGAAAAACAAAATGTATACTATTCATCACCAATTTTCATTGTTATATAATAAATTAGATGTAATTCAATTAAAAATAATTATTATTACTAGGTCTATTTGTACTCATATGTGAAATTTTGGTAACAGTTCAAACCGTGTTTAAAAAAGAGCTAAGATACATAGGATATCGTTGCTTAAAGTTTGGTATTTGAAACTGTTAAAATAATAAAGAAAGATGTAAACTTATGTGAGATTGATGGTGTAGGGAACTTTGAAATGGTATATACATAGGACATTCTCATAGATATTATTTCCTAACTCGCAGAAGTGGGGACTCTAAGGATACGAGACATCCTAACCCACCAGACGGGTATGACGTGGGCTATGATCTCGATGTAATGATTTGATGGTTGGCCACACACGCTCATATCTATGTGAGCCGTTTGAGAGCCGTTTTTTTAAAAGTGTTGTGAGTTTATTGTTGATAGGTTGGGTTACTTCCGATAACGTTAGTAAAGTTGCTACTAATGAGTTGAGTTACCAATGATGACACCATCAATAGCAAGCTCCTACCGGTTCGTGCTGAATAAGATTTTGATGTTGATGACCGAAGTTGCTACCTATTATCGGTTAATACTCATGACCAAAATTACGAATGAGCCAATGAGGTATAGTAAGTGTTGATGGCCAAAGTTGCTATCGAGGTCACCAATGTGGGGTTGATGACCGGAGTTGCTAATTACAATCTTAAAATAAAATTTTAAAATATTGTTTCATTATGTTTTGATTCAAAGCCATGTTAGTAACAATATGAATGCATACAGCAATAGCCATAAACTCTGGAGATGACTCCTGCAATCTTGAAAAATGACCGCATAGACGAATTGAGTAACTGTTCAAGTTCACTCTGTATAAAAACTTAATTTTATTATTACCATACTAATGTTCGGGTCAAATATACGATATTTCAATCTAAAAAACTAGCCACACTGTAATGTTAAATGAGTAAATAATTAGATTTCTGTAACAAAAGGCTGCATTGGGATGAAAGACTATTTATGGGAATGATGAGTAAAAAGCCGATATGACATGGTGAATATGAGTGTTTGTGAGAAGGGTGGCCATAGCATTGCGGATGGTCCGATATACACAATTTACCAAAATGATGACAAAAATAATCCAAGCAATGATTTAGAAGAATCCATTAAAACAATATAATCACTTGACAGAACTTCATAACCAAATGACTTATGACCTAAACTTAGCATACCAAATGTATTAAGTATATGTCTCTCTCCAAACTAAACTATTGAGTGTTGTAAGTCTTAAAATGGACAAAGATGTAGATTTAGAAGTAGGGTTATACAAATGTGAAAACAGTTATATCTTTGCATGTAGTCGTTTTCCGATTTAGAAACTCGCAACTAAGAGCAGGAACTACAAGCATTTTCAAATAACAGACCAATGTTACCACAAAGCTTTTACAGTTCTTTAAAAATGAACAAATAACAGATTCAATGCATCATCTTTGAGATTTGACCATATGGAAGAATGCATAGAAACTGAAGAAATCCATTTCAACTCAAAAAGATACAAGACAGACACTACATCATCACATGATCCACAAGATGATTTACCTGTGAGAAAATAGAAGGGGTCGACGAATAACTCGCCAAAATCCCCAGGCTGTAATGTAAACAAAACAGAAACCGATTGGGAAAAAATGAGTTATGCACTAGAGTATACACGCGACCTTTAAAGATTTTCTTCTGGAATCAGTGTTTTTCAAACAAAACAAGACGAGTTTCATCTTGAAGGTGCATACCGAGGACTTCACAGCTTGTAAGGAAAAGATGTATCTGCAGGATCATGTATTTGTCACGGGTACTACAATAACTAGGCATTGTGCTTTTTGTTGATGTCATATAGCACACATAAATCTGCTGCTGTCTTCATCTGAAACCGTTCACAAATTTGGCAAATTTCAGGAAACTATTAACATTGTAACACAAGAAAGGACTGATGCACATTTGTACAGTTACAACTTTGCTGCAAAATATAAACACTTTAGCCCATTTATCCCATAATTATTAAAATTTAGCAGAAATGAAACAGGTTGAAAGTCACTGAAAGTGAATTCAACCCATTATTCCAAATTACTGTAATAAATACTCTTAAAATAGTAATTACTTAAGAAATTTGAGAAAGGGAAGAAAAAAGTGTTTTCAGGTCAACCCAACCCGGCTCTGAGTTAAACTATATAATGTACTGATATATTATCTTAGCACAGCCATATCTGTAAATAAAGATATTGAGTTGTATAAGAGTAAATATAATCATATTATGATACCTGAATAACATTGACTAGTTGCTTGGTTGCCCATCCAAAGAGAAGAAAAGCAAGTAATGCAGAAGATATTATACTATGTTTTGCAGCACTCATCAAAACCTACGTTTTCATACGAAGGAAAATTACATCCGTAAACTCCACATAATTATACAAAAATACATCACCGACAAAAAAGAAACATTTTAGGCTTACATCTGTCATCTTTTCTGACTCCTTTGCCAGAAGAAACAAAGTTATGTAAAGAAGCTGCAGAATCAGAGATTCAGTTACTAAGAGTAGACTATATGTTGAGTAATCTCTAAACGGTAAAATTTAAAAATAATAATGATAATAAGAATAGTAATAGTAATAATAACAATAACGATAAATATAATAATAAAAAAATAATAAAAAAGTAAGTTTTTTTTACCTCACAAGCAACACAGCAGTATCCCATAAACATCCTGTTTCCGTAGTATAATTTAAATAACCAACTGGTGCTGTCTTTCACATCTTTATGATTAGATTTGCCAGCCAAGAAAGTACTGCAATCAACATTTTGGTCCAGAATGTTTGAGATATATTACTCCCAAAGAACTAAAGGATGAAATTTCGACACATTTACTTATGAGTACGATTTGGGGTCTAAGAGGTAAAATAATAAAACTAGCTTAAATATAAACAGAACATATGTTTCCAAAGGGTCAAAAGTTTTCCATAGTGTTCTTTTAAAGCCTCTTAATAGTTACATTGAAATAATATAACTTTGCAAACTAAAAGCATTTCACACATTCAACATTGTGCCACCTCTACATACAACTAGAAAAGATTTGAGCTCCAGCTCACAGTCAGATGACAAAAAATAAATGAAAAGGGTGTGTAAATACCTGTACATTTGAAACCAATGGCTTCCAATATCCAAAGCAAGCAACGACAGGAATACAAAGCTAGGTCTGTAAAGTTGATTGATAAATTCAGTTACGAGTTTGAAATAAAAATAAAAAAACACAAAACTAGTAGAATGGAACCTAAAAAACAAAGAACCTGTAGACTTGAGAGAGAATAACTAGAAGACAAGCAGTGCTTATCCTGAGACACGCCAAATTTCAGTTAGAAATATGAAATACATGTGATGCACATCAGGGTTCAGTTAATTGGATATACGACATAAATATGTAAATGTCAACAAGTAACTATTATCATCACCTATCTGTGACCATGTCCAGAACAGCCCCGAAAGTTGAAACTACAAGGGAAAAATAATAAAATAATAATTAGATAGATAACACAAAAATCCATTAAACAGTGAAAATGGTTAGAAATCAAAAGGGCGGACACCTTATGTAATTTATGTAACTAACAAATAGCTCAAGGCTAAAAATTATATTTGCCAAAAGTAGATTATTTAAAGGAAAATACATCCGAAGACATACTGATAAATGATAATAATTACTGAACACTCCTTACCTTGATTAAATTTGCGAGCAAACCAACCATCCAAGGCATCACAAACAAAGCTGAAACAGCAAGATCAACCGTTTAATATCCTTATTACAGCCTTTTAAATAGAGGTATCTTAGTTACACCTGGAATCAGGATAATTAACAACTTTTTTTTTGTTTTTGATCTTTACCTGATGAAATAGAGGATTGAAAAAAGTTCCTTATTGGTAAAGCATATTGCAAAGGCATAGCAGTTCAACAGAACTCTTATGTATCCTGTACATGGACGTAAAGATAGGGTGACATAATTCATAAAGATTTAACACAGTTTGCATATTAATTGTAAAATAATTAGAATATTAACATAAAATATAAAAATGCATGAATAAAAGAGAAACAAATTAAGAGAAATAAAAATTAATTAGTAGTAGAGTAATAAAAAATAAAAAAAGTCTAATTCCCTCTAGTATGAGTCTAGGTTTGATTGTTTGAATCTAGACTCCACCGTTTCCCTGCCATAATCCCTTGAAGGCCACCACCAGCCCAGCGTAAGCTGCACCTTAACTGGTCCCCCTCATTAGCAGGGTATCGGTGGGGGCTCTCGTGAATTTTCCCCAACAGGTCTCATGGTTACCGAAAAAAAAACACTTGATAAAAATACACTAAATGAACATACCAATTCTAACTGAAGCATATCTGCAACCAGTTGGATAAGGAAATGGACAAACAGATAATCATGATAGTAAAAGGAATAACAAGAACATAGAGCATAGGAAATTCTTCGTGGCTTCCTAATTAAATAAACGATTACACTTTATTACGTTGTGATATACTATATATGTTTATCGAGCATGTGTAGAGTGGTAACAGATAATCCAAAAAGAAAAGCTTGCCGTAACAATAACATGTCATCTAAAAAAGCTAGACATATAAAAGCGTACACTTCAGTACTTCACCATATTTGACATGTGATCTACGTCCTAATTAATTGATAGAAATATATCAATTTAGGTGTGCCATAATATTCACTTGCTGTTTTGGAACTCACCAATGATGTTTGGGATGTAAAGATACACGCTTAATGTATTAGGTCTTGATTTAGATGTCATCTCTACCTCTCAGCAACAAATTAAGGTCGCTGAAATCTACAAAAGCTTAAAGTATAAGCAATCCAAACCTGCACATCCAAAAGATTTCAAATATCAGAAATTATTGATTTATTAATATTTTAATGACCACCATATGAGCTCTTTGAAAATGACAAAAAAGAGCATTTCAAGAGCATAGTGAACACACAGGAGTCCAGTTTCATAATCAACTCAAATAAAATATGTTCTATATTTATTAGATACTGTAAAGAACCAAAGAATATCAATCTTCCTTTTAAGACCTCCTAACAAAACCACAAAGAAACGATTGTTATAGCAATATATTCACCATTTTTTTTGAAAGGCAAGCCCTCATCACTTGGATGGAGGAGACACCAAATACAGCATGGGCTAAAGCCCTTTGGTATATATATTCACCGTCTAACTCTTGAGCTTTTAGTTTTTCTACACCTCTTCAGGAATCAGGACAGCTTTGTTCATAAAGATAATCTTCTAGCAGATTCTACTTAACTGTCATATATTAAACTCCACAAAGATTGGTATTCCCTGATGACTTCATATAGTTACCAAGAAAACGAAAAAATAAATAATAGAGAAACTCATGAAGACACGTTTTCCTTAAATTGGAATTACCATACAAAACATCTCACACTCGACCGAATTATGAATCGATCCATCACTGTGCAATTATATACAACCCAAAACACTGACTAGATTATGAGAATGACATTTAACCAACAACCCATTTCACAAGTACCAAAACAGAAAGCTCGAACAAAATTGAACATCATACAGTTCATCAATTAATGCTAGGCAGCCCTTATTCCACAGCATCAACAACCCGTAAATGTTTAATTATTGCTACAATAATCTTCTTACAAAAACAAATAACTCCCCTCCACAATTGTTGCTTTCAGCTGTTAGGCTTCTGTTTGTTTAAGTTTTAACAGGTTTCTGTCTGAAATAGTGAAATCTCAACACCACCCTTTATTAAAGTTTGAAAGCCTAATCCTATTCAAATCTCTGTTTGTATTGAACAAGAATCTGAATGTTTGTCATGGATTATGGAATATCAACAAACAACCTAATCTAAAGATCATCAGAAACTAGCCCTGATCTGAAACATGGAATATATACCATATACAACCCACACATATAAACCCTTCCAAATAAACAAAACTAATTCAAAGCATTTGAGACCACCATAACCTAAAGCTAACTTCACAGCTTCACTCAGAGATTCAGATTTACGAGGACATCAAAATAGGTGATGAAATTCATACCTGAAATGAGAATTAATACGCAGACTTTCGCCTAAGTGCCTTAAACCCACCAATCGCTCCGATATCTCGAAAACTCCTAATTTCAGATCACTTTTAGGTCAAAATAACAGATCCACAAACAGAGAACATGTGTCAACGGAAGAAATTCGGTTTAATTTCAGAACTTCGTTGAGCGATCTCGATATAATACGAAAGGTAAACAGGATTTTATGCGATTTCCGGCAGAATAGAACCTTAGAACCTCAAACAGCAGCACCGAAACTAAGGATGACGTCGGCGACGGTATAGATGCGCCGGCGAACGTATTGTGGCCGGCGACGGAAGCACAGAGAGCGTACGATAGCGTACGATAGTTAATAGAGTTGTTTTTTTCTAAGATTAACAGGTGTTCCAGATTTATATATTTCCAAAAACAAGCATCACCATAACTAGTAATTTTACAAATTAGGCACCAAATTGTAGCGACATGAACATGAAGATTCAATCAATAAACTATTCACATGCATATAAACATGAAGATTCAATCAATCAACTATATAAATGCATATAAGATGAGAGAAATCGATAAAATAGCATGGAAATTACCGAATCTGGCTGATAAATCGTGTTTTTAGAGCGAAGATCCTTTTAGTAACCCTAAACCCTAGAGGATTTAGTTACAGGAATTTGAATGAATTTGGTTAATGAGGAAGATATAGAGTGTAGCATGGAAGTGAATGAAGAGAAGATATGATGAGTAGATGTATATAGAGAATCAAAGATGGCCTACATTTGAAGCCAACTTTCTTCCATGTGCTTAACAAGATTTTGTTTAATAAGATTTTATAGATCGTTTCGTACACAAAACAGTTATATTATAAAACAGTTATATTGGTAGAACGTCATATAAATATATAAAATGTGAAGCTCAACATAAAACACATAAATAAAAAAACTATATAAATATGTAAATACTTTACACGACTCTATCCAATTACACCATCAACTTTTATGCTAATTTGTTAATTTTAGATCAAACAAAAGAAATTTATATCAGGGTGAGTGTAATGAACGTGATGAGGCAAAAATGGTGCCCAAAGCGCCCACAACAACGCCACTAGGGGTGTTATGGAGCAAAATTTGTGTTCTCCTGTTATAGCCATAGCGTCTTGCAAGATGGTATCATATTTACCGTTATGATATTTTCTTATTATTTTTTAATCATTTTGTCTTATTTTTATAATATTTGTCTTTATATCATTTTTTTATTATTACCATTATGTAATTTTTCATATTTATTTATGTCATTTGCTTATTTTTACCATTTTATCATATGTTTTATAATATTCGTACACGACGAGTTTAGCACATAAACTTGTGGTGTAATGAGTATAGTTGTGTAACATAACTTTTAGGTCATAAGTTCAATATTTTGGGCGTTCGGTTTCTAATTTTGACGTTGTAACGTATTCTTTTTCTACTTGAGATTGAGTCGCTTGAGCTTGGCAAAAGAATTAGTGTTTTTTTGGTGGTGTAATAAGTACCACGTAGATTTCCTTATGTACAATCGTGTAACATTGTTTTTTGTTTCAAACGTTTTGATCATTACACGTTTTTAAATTTCTATTTTATTTACGT
The DNA here is from genome assembly GCA_039602395.1 of Deinandra increscens subsp. villosa. Classification (NCBI taxonomy): domain Eukaryota; kingdom Viridiplantae; phylum Streptophyta; class Magnoliopsida; order Asterales; family Asteraceae; genus Deinandra; species Deinandra increscens. Next base: position 2,459,938 of record JBCNJP010000011.1, read on the forward strand.
ACTGTTACATAATACGACGTTTATTTATCAACATTATTCTCACAACAACGGACGAATAGAAAATCTTGTATAATATTAAATTTCATAGTCAAAATAAGTATATGTTTTTCTAATCACCTTCACCTTTAGTTTTATTTTATATATTGAAGGAGAATTATTTCTTGAAATTTGAAATTCCCACGTTGGCCAATTGGCATTGAAATATCCAAACCTAATCAATGTTTGTCTTTTTTCGTAAAATAATTTAAACTATTTTCGTCTTATTCATCTTCCTCTTGTTCACTTTCAGTCACAATGATGGTGGCGGTGAAAAGAAAATCACGC
>JBCNJP010000011.1:2460761-2513172 GCA_039602395.1 Deinandra increscens subsp. villosa
CCGTGTTTAAAAAGGAGCTAAGATAAATAGGATATCATTGTTTAAAGTTTAGGTGTTTAAAACGGTTAAAATAATAAAGAAAGGTGTAAACTTATGTGAGATCGATGGTGTAGGGAACTTGGAATGGTATATACGTAGGACATTCTCATAGATATTATTTCCTAATTCGTAAAAGTGGGGACTCTAAGGGTATGAAGCATCCTAAATCGCACACACGGGTATGACGTGCGCTATGATCTCGATGTAATGATTTGATGGTTGGCCACGCACGCTCATATTTATGTGAGCCGTTTGAGAGCCGTTTTTTTAAAGGTGTTGTGAGGTTGTTGTTGATTGGTTGGGTTACTTTTTATAACATTAGTAAAGTTGCTACTAATGAGTTGAGTTACCACTGATGACACCATCAATAGGAAGCTCCTACCGGTTCGTGCTGAATAAGATTTTGATGTCGATGACCGAAGTTGCTACCTATTATCGGTTAATACTCATGACCAAAATTACGAATGAGGTATAGTAAGTGTTGATGACCAAAGTTGCTATCGAGGTCACCAATGTGGGGTTGATGACCGGAGTTGCTAATTACAATCTTACAATTAAATTTTAAAATATCGTTCGTAATATACAAATCATCATTATGTTTTGATTCAAAGTTCAAAGCCATGTTAGTAACAATATGAAAGCATACAACAATAGCCATAAACTCTGCAGATGACTCCTGCAATCTTGAAAAATGGCCACATAGACGGATTGAGTACAACATTTGTAGCGATGGTACGACAAACTGTTCAGATTCACTCTATATAAAATCTTAATATTTATTAATGTTCGGGTCAAATACACGATATTTCAATCTAAAAACTAGCCACACTATAATATTAAATGAGTAGATAATTGGATTTTCATGACAAAAGGCTGCGTTGGGATGAAAGACTGTTTATGGAATGATCGAATGATGAGTAAAAAGCCGATATGGCATGATGAGTATGAGTGCTTGTTGAAAGGGTGGCCCTAGCATTGCAGATAGTCCGATATACACAATCTACCAAAATGACGACAAAAATAATCCAAGCAATGATTTAGAAGAATCCATTAAAACAATATAATCACTTGACAGAACTTCATAACCAAATGACTTTTGGCCTAAACTTAGCATACCAAATGTATGTATTAAGTGGGTCTCTCTCCAAACTAAACTATTGAGTGTTGCAAGTCTTAAAATGGACAAAGATGTAGATTTAGAAGTAGGGTTATACGAATGTGAAAACAGTTATATCTTTGCATGTAGTCGTTTTCCGATTTAGAAACTCGCAACTAAGAGCAGGAACTACAAGCATTTTCAAATAACAGACCAATGTTACCACAAAGCTTTTACAGTTCTCTAAAAATGAACAAATAACAGATTCAATGCATCATCTTTGAGATTTGACCATATGGAAGAATGCATAGAAACTGAAGAAATCCATTTCAACTCAAAAAGATACAAGACAGACACTACATCATCACATGATCCACAAGATGATTTACCTGTGAGAAAATAGAAGGGGTCGACGAATAACTCGCCAAAATCCCCAGGCTGTAATGTAAACAAAACAGAAACCGATTGGGAAAAAATGAGTTATGCACTAGAGTATACACGCGACCTTTAAAGATTTTCTTCTGGAATCAGTGTTTTTCAAACAAAACAAGACGAGTTTCATCTTGAAGGTGCATACCGAGGACTTCACAGCTTGTAAGGAAAAGATGTATCTGCAGGATCATGTATTTGTCACGGGTACTACAATAACTAGGCGTTGTGCTTTTTGTTGATGTCGTATAGCACACATAAATCTGCTGCTGTCTTCATCTGAAACCGTTCACAAATTTGGCAAAATTCAGGAAACTATTAACATTGTAATACAAGAAAGGATTGATGCACATTCGCTACAGTTACAACTTTGCTGCAAAATATAAACACCTTGAGCCCATTTATCCCATAGTTATTAAAATTTAGCAGAAATGTAAACAGGTTGAAAGCTCGCTGAGAGTGAATTCAACCCATTATTCCAAATGACTGTAATAAATACTCATAAAATAGTTAATTACTTGTAAAATTTAAGAATGGGGAAGAAAAACTCAAAAAAGTGTTTTCAGGTCAACCCAACCCGGCTCTGGGTCAAACTATATAATGTACTGATATAGCATCTTAGCCACAGCCATATACTGTAAATAAAGATATTGAGTTGTATAAGAGTAAATATAATCATATTATGATACCTGAATAACATTGACTAGTTGCTTGGTTGCCCATCCAAAGAGAAGAAAAGCAAGTAATGCAGAAGATATTATACTATGTTTTGCAGCACTCATCAAAACCTACGTTTTCATACGAAGGAAAATTACATCCGTAAACTCCACATAATTATACAAAAATACATCACCGACAAAAAAGAAACATTTTAGGCTTACATCTGTCATCTTTTCTGACTCCTTTGCCAGAAGAAACAAAGTTATGTAAAGAAGCTGCAGAATCAGAGATTCAGTTACTAAGAGTAGACTATATGTTGAGTAATCTCTAAACGGTAAAATTTAAAAATAATAATGATAATAAGAATAGTAATAGTAATAATAACAATAACGATAAATATAATAATAAAAAAAGAATAAAAAAGTAAGTTTTTTTTTACCTCACAAGCAACACAGCAGTATCCCATAAACATCCTGTTTCCGTAGTATAATTTAAATAACCAACTGGTGCTGTCTTTCACATCTTTATGATTAGATTTGCCAGCCAAGAAAGTACTGCAATCAACATTTTGGTCCAGAATGTTTGAGATATATTACTCCCAAAGAACTAAAGGATGAAATTTCGACACATTTACTTATGAGTACGATTTGGGGTCTAAGAGGTAAAATAATAAAACTAGCTTAAATATAAACAGAACATATGTTTCCAAAGGGTCAAAAGTTTTCCATAGTGTTCTTTTAAAGCCTCTTAATAGTTACATTGAAATAATATAACTTTGCAAACTAAAAGCATTTCACACATTCAACATTGTGCCACCTCTACATACAACTAGAAAAGATTTGAGCTCCAGCTCACAGTCAGATGACAAAAAATAAATGAAAAGGGTGTGTAAATACCTGTACATTTGAAACCAATGGCTTCCAATATCCAAAGCAAGCAACGACAGGAATACAAAGCTAGGTCTGTAAAGTTGATTGATAAATTCAGTTACGAGTTTGAAATAAAAATTAAAAAAAACACAAAACTAGTAGAATGGAACCTAAAAAACAAAGAACCTGTAGACTTGAGAGAGAATAACTAGAAGACAAGCAGTGCTTATCCTGAGACACGCCAAATTTCAGTTAGAAATATGAAATACATGTGATGCACATCAGGGTTCAGTTAATTGGATATACGACATAAATATGTAAATGTCAACAAGTAACTATTATCATCACCTATCTGTGACCATGTCCAGAACAGCCCCGAAAGTTGAAACTACAAGGGAAAAATAATAAAATAATAATTAGATAGATAACACAAAAATCCATTAAACAGTGAAAATGGTTAGAAATCAAAAGGGCAGACACCTTATGTAATTTATGTAACTAACAAATAGCTCAAGGCTAAAAATAATATTTGCCAAAAGTAGATTATTTAAAGGAAAATACATCCGAAGACATACTGATAAATGATAATAATTACTGAACACTCCTTACCTTGATTAAATTTGCGAGCAAACCAACCATCCAAGGCATCACAAACAAAGCTGAAACAGCAAGATCAACCGTTTAATATCCTTATTACAGCCTTTTAAATAGAGGTATCTTAGTTACACCTGGAATCAGGATAATTAACAACTTTTTTTTTGTTTTTGATCTTTACCTGATGAAATAGAGGATTGAAAAAAGTTCCTTATTGGTAAAGCATATTGCAAAGGCATAGCAGTTCAACAGAACTCTTATGTATCCTGTACATGGACGTAAAGATAGGGTGACATAATTCATAAAGATTTAGCACAGTTTGCATATTAATTGTAAAATAACTAGAATATTAACATAAAATATAAAAATGCATGAATGAAAGAGAAACAAATTAAGAGAAATAAAAATTAATTAGTAGTAGAGTGATAAAAAAAGTCTAATTCCCTCTAGTATGAGTCTAGGTTTGATTGTTTGAATCTAGACTCCACCGTTTCCCTGCCATAATCCCTTGAAGGCCACCACCAGCCCAGCGTAAGCTGCACCTTAATTGGTCCCCCTCATTAGCAGGGTATCGGTGGGGGCTCGTGAATTTTCCCCAACAGGTCTCATGGTTACCGAAAAAAACACTTGATAAAAATACACTAAATGAACATACCAATTCTAACTGAAGCATATCTGCAACCAGTTGGATAAGGAAATGGACAAACAGATAATCATGATAGTAAAAGGAATAACAAGAACATAGAGCATAGGAGATTCTTCGTGGCTTCCTAATTAAATAAACGATTACACTTTCTTACGTTGTGATATACTATATATGTTTATCGTGCATTGTGTAGAGTGGTAACAGATAATCCAAAAAGAAAAGCTTGTCTAACAATAACATGTCATCCAAAAAAGCTAGACATATAAAACGTACACTTCAGTACTTCACCATATTTGACATGTGATCTACGTCCTAATTAATTGATGGAAATATATCAATTTAGGTGTGCCATAAAATTCACTTGCTATTTTGGAACTCACCAATGATGTTTGGGATGTAAAGATACACGCTTAATGTATTAGGTCTTGATTTAGATGTCATCTCTACCTCTCAGCAACAAATTAAGGTCGCTGAAATCTACAAAAGCTTAAAGTATAAGCAATCCGAACCTGCACATCCAAAAGATTTCAAATATCAGAAATTATTGATTTTTTAATATTTTGTATGACCAACATATGAACTCTTTGAAAATGACAAAAATAGAGCATTTCAAGTGCATAGTGAACACGCAAGAGTCCAGTTTCATAATCAACTCAAATAAAACATGTTCTATATTTATTAGATACTGTAAAGAACCAAAGAATATCAATCTTCCTTTTAAGACCTCCTAACAAAACCACAAATAAATGATTGTCGTAGCAATATATTCACCATTTTTTTTGAAAGGCAAACCCTCATCACTTGGATGGAGGAGACACCAAATACAGCTGGGCTAAAGCCCTTTGGTATATATTCACCATCTAACTCTTGAGCTTTTAGTTTTCCTAGACCTGTTCAGGAATCAGGACAGCTTTGTTCATAAAGATAATCTTCTAGCAGATTCTACTTAACTGTCATATATTGAATTCCACAAAGATTGGTATTCCCTGATGACTTCATATAGTTACCAAGAAAACAAAAAAAATAAATAATAGAGAAACTCATGAAGACACGTTTTCCTTAAATTGGAATTACCATACAAAACATCTCACACTCGACCAAATTATGAATCGATCCATCACTCAACCCAAAACACTGGCTAGATTATGAGAATGACATTTAACCAACAACCCATTTCACAAGTACCAAAACAGAAAGCTCGAACATAATTGAACATCATACAGTTCATCAATTAATGCTAGGCGCCCCTTATTGCACAGCATCAACAACCCGTAAATGTTAATTATTGCTACAATAATCTTCTTACAAAAACAAATAACTCCCCTCCACATATGTTGCTTTCAGCTGTTAGGCTTCTGTTTGTTTTAAGTTTTAACAGGTTTCTGTCTGAAATAGTGAAATCTGAACACCACCCTTTATTAAAGTTTGAAAGCCTAATCCTATTCAAATCTCTGTTTGTATTGAACAAAAATCTGAATGTTTGTCATGGATTATGGAATGTCAACAAACAACCTAATCTAAAGATCATCAGAAACTAACCCTGATCTGAAACATGGAATATATACCATATACAACCCACACATATAAACCCTTCCAAATAAACAAAACTAATTCAAAGCATTTGAGACCACCATAACCTAAAGCTAACTTCACAGCTTCACTCAGAGATTCAGATTTACGAGGACATCAAAATAGGTAATGAAATTCATACCTGAAATGAGAATTAATACGCAACTTTCGCCTAAGTGCCTTAAACCCACCAATCGCTCCGATATCTCGAAAACTCCTAATTTCAGATCACTTTTAGGTCAAAATAACAGATCCACAAACAGAGAACATGTGTCAACGGAAGAAATTCGGTTTAATTTCAGAACTTCGTTGAGCGATCTCGATATAATACGAAAGGTAAACAGGATTTTATGCGATTTCCGGCAGAATAGAACCTTAGAACCTCAAACAGCAGCACCGAAACTAAGGATGACGTCGGCGACGGTATAGATGCGCCGGCGAACGTATTGTGGCCGGCGACGGAAGCACAGAGAGCGTACGATAGCGTACGATAGTTAATAGAGTTGTTTTTTTCTAAGATTAACAGGTGTTCCAGATTTATATATTTCCAAAAACAAGCATCACCATAACTAGTAATTTTACAAATTAGGCACCAAATTGTAGCGACATGAACATGAAGATTCAATCAATAAACTATTCACATGCATATAAACATGAAGATTCAATCAATCAACTATATAAATGCATATAAGATGAGAGAAATCGATAAAATAGCATGGAAATTACCGAATCTGGCTGATAAATCGTGTTTTTAGAGCGAAGATCCTTTTAGTAACCCTAAACCCTAGAGGATTTAGTTACAGGAATTTGAATGAATTTGGTTAATGAGGAAGATATAGAGTGTAGCATGGAAGTGAATGAAGAGAAGATATGATGAGTAGATGTATATAGAGAATCAAAGATGGCCTACATTTGAAGCCAACTTTCTTCCATGTGCTTAACAAGATTTTGTTTAATAAGATTTTATAGATCGTTTCGTACACAAAACAGTTATATTGTAAAACAGTTATATTGGTAGAACGTCATAAAAATATATAAAATGTGAAGCTCAACATAAAACACATAAATAAAAAAACTATGTAAATATGTAAATACTTTACACGACTCTATCCAATTACACCATCAACTTTTATGCTAATTTGTTAATTTTAGATCAAACAAAAGAAATTTATATCAGGATGAGTGTAATGAACGTGATGTGGCAAATATGGTGCCCAAAGCGCCCACAACAACGCCATTAGGGGTGCTATGGAGCAAAATTTATGTTCTCCTGTTATAGCCATAGTGTCATGCAAGATGGTATCATATTTACCGTTATGATATGTTCTTAGTTTTTTTAATCATTCTGTCTTATTTTTATAATACTTGTCTTTATGTCATTTCTTTATGATTACAATTATGTCATTTTTCATATTTATTTATGTCATTTGCTTATTTTTTATCATATGTTTTACAATATTCGTACACGACGAGTTTAGCACATAAACTTGTGGTGTAATAGGTATAGTTATGTAACATAACTTTTAGGTCATAAGTTTAATATTTTGAGCGTTCGGTTTCTAATTTTGACGTTGTAACGTACTCTTTTTCTACTTGAGATTGCGTCGCTTGAGCTTGGCACAAAAGTTGGTGTTTTTTTGGTGGTGTAATAAGTACACACACCAGCGAAGCTTGGGCGAAATGTTTGGGGGGGGGGGGGGGGGCGAAGAGTCATGGATCCTCCGGGGGGGGGGGGGTTCTCAATATATATAAAAAAAATCAAAAATTAGCACTACGGCCGAAAAAAACCGGGGGGAGGGGGGGGGGGTTCGCCAATGAGTACACATAGATTTCTTTAAGTACAATCGTGTAACATTTTTTTGTTTCAAACGTTTTGATCATTACACGTTTTTAAATTTCTACTTTTTTTTACGTACTGTTATACAATATGACGGTTTATTTATGAACATTATTCTCACGACGAGAAAGGATAAAAAATCTTGTAAAATATTAAATTTCATAGTCAAAATAAGTATATGTTTTTCTAATCACCTTCACCTTTAATTTTATTTTATATATTGAAGGAGAATTATTTCTTGAAATGTGAAATTCCCACGTTGGCCAATTGGCATTGAAATATCCAACCTAATCAATGTTTGTCTTTTTTCGTAAAATAATTTAAATTATTTTCGTCTTATTCATTTTCCTCTTGTTCACTTTCAGTCACGTTGATGGTGGCGGTGAAAAGAAAATCATGCTTAAAAATATACGTGCAAACCAAGAGTATTTGTTAAATTTGTTATAAAACTAAGGGTTTCTTTTATAAAACATTGATCACTTGTTTTTTTTCTTTTCTTTAAACGACATTTTGAACTCAGCCACATTACCTCTTTATATACTTGTTTACAATTTTAGAGAAAACCGGTTATTTACGAGAAAACCCAATACCTTAAGATCTTAAGTCCTCCAAATACCATTAAGTTATAAATCAATGGTGATCACTTATTTATCAATTGTTTGCTATAGTATTCTACAATTTGCAACGATTAGAGAACATGTGTGATTATCTAGCGTAGTGCCTTGTGATTATCTTGTTGCTAGCTAATATTCTTTGTTCTAATCCCACTAGAGTTTTTTTTTTAGGTTTCTTCTTTATTCATTTACCTTTTTTCTCTCTTCTTTATTCTGTTTTTATAGTGCTGTTTTTTTTTTCAACTTGACAATATAGAATTTGTTTTGTTCAAATCGTGTGGAATATTTGTAATCAGTTATTTTCGTTGGCCGCATTTTTGTGGTGCAACTCGCTCGTGTTAAATAAATTTAAATGTAGCTTTTACATGTTTAAAAGAAAATATATGCAATTTAGTAATGCGTGAAGATGTATTCTTCCTTGATTGTATACTAGATTAGTAACCCGTATATTATACGGGTTGAATTTAGAAATGCAAAAAAAATGATGAAAGAATTTTGAAAGATTTTAAACTTCCATTTAATTTAATTAAATTTTGAGTTTTATTAAATAAATGTATTGTTGAATTTTATATCTGCAAGGTTGAAATAATAAATTTCCATTAAACCTTTCAAAATTTTAAGTTTAGAAAATTTAAAAGATTTGACGATTCATTACATTTAATTTTAGAATGTTAAAATCTATTAAATGTAATGTTATATTTAAAAAGCTGAAATAATACATTGCATATAATATTGACATGTGGACATGATGATGTGGAAGCTCTAGAAATTAGACACGTGACAATTATTTTATTGCTTTATTAGGATTAGGATTTTGTTTAATTCAGTTCATATGGAGATGTATTATTCTTTGATTATATATTTTGTTTCCAAATGAATGAATTAATTAAGGGGTTGGTTGGAATCCTTTCCAGTCCGGTTAACAATCTAGCCTTGTTTTCAAAACCACGTTTTTCAAGTTATGGATTTCTCATATGTGCTTCGCATCGCTCTCTCTAATCTTTGAGGGTGCCTCAGTGGTTAAGGTAATATGCGTGCCGCTGAGAGTGCTTAAACTCTTGATACCTTACTAATGGGAGTTACTGAGGCCAATCCCATGATAAACCTAAAATACAACGTTTTTTAGAGATGTTATCACACACTCAATTACATGAATCCTAAACTACTTCTCGATAAGTTACATAGAGGCTGTTTGAAATCTGGCCACTTACCCACCAAGTGTTGATCGAGTACGGGTTTTTTCATGGGCTAATCGAGTAAAGGGTGTTTATGGGTCAAGAGCTATTGGGCGAGTAAGATGCGTTTTTTTTTTGGCGAAATCAAACGCCCTGACTGGAAAAAAACGTTAACAGGGTAAGTGGTAAGGGGTTTTGACGGGGTAAGTGGCAAATCAAACAACCCCTTAGTCTCTAAACCCGATTCTCTTTAAAAAAGACAAAGTCTCTTATCAGTATACTACAACCCAATTGACAACACTACACAAAACCTAATAGTGAATCTTGATCATAAGATTTTTTTTGAACAATAGATGGCCGGACACTCAGGAACACCGTGGCAAATGTATCACCCTTCCAACCTATTAGGAGAACGTAAAGAACTTACTATATTTTATATTTTCCATTAACATAAAAACACTAAAAAACATATTATTTCTTTCTTATTTGACCCATCTACCACCTAAGAGGAAACAATCTAACTCTAACTCTAAGAAGAAAAAAAAATAGTTTTTTTTTTTTAAAAGTATTTCTGATGATTTGGCATTAACGTATTATAATGTAAGAATGATAGCTTAATATTTTGCTAACTCATGAGAAACAAACTAAGTTACTTTTTCGTTAGACTGAGATCGTTGTTGTCAAAAAAACGTCATCAATCATATTGTTAGTATCCACCAATAATCAATAGTTTTAATTACTAAAAATCCAATTTGTTCTTATAAAAAAATATATATATTTCACTAAAAAGAGATGCAAAATCAATGGTTAGAAATAACTCATGTCCAGGGGAGTCTAGTGCAGAAACATCCATAGGAACACAAACTCTTATCTGACAAACACCACCACAAGCCCTTCTCCCCAACCCCCCACCCCCCACCCTCTCACTCTAGAAGCCTCATCTGAATCCCACGCACATTTCTTCACCCTCCGCCCCCAACCACCACACCTCCGCCGTTCACAGCTCAAAAGGTAGCTCCACTCCGACGCTGCAGAATCCTCGGCAGCTTCAATTCAGGTTCGTAATTGAATTTCAATAAATTTACATTGCTCGAAACATGTCTATTTACTCCAATCCGCCATCACTGTGCTCAAATCCGTTTTCTAAGCATGTTATGGTGTGCGAATCTGTTCATTAGTTGAAGAATTACGCTGGCATCGTTCTTCTAGGTTTCGTAATTGAATTTCAACAGATTTACATTACTCGAACATGCCTGTTTACTCTAATTTTTTTTTTTTTTAGAATGAAAAGGTAATTCCATTAAAGCACAACAAATTACAAAGAGGTGGCGGGTAAGCGGGCAACAAGCTGCGCCGCTAGACCCTTTTGAATAGCAAACCCAATTCTACTAAACACAAAGTTATGAGCCTTAGGGGATGTCGAATTGCTGTGCACGACCCGCTGAACCCGTCGTAGGAAATCGACTGCCTCCGGCGCAAGGAACCCAAAAGTATCAAAGGCAAAGGGGATAAACACGTGTTGATTTTCGAGACAAGCGCTCTCGTGTTTAGCGACTTTGCCCGCCTCGGCCTTCTGCGCAGCCTGCCCCGCGACGAACCCGCTGTCCCTAAGCCCAACGAGAGGAGACACACCGGTAAGATCAACACAGGCGTGTTTCCCCCCCGCCCACCCAGACACAAGCACATCAGCCGGCCGTAAGGTAGACCTGCCTTCAAGCGGATCCGTCAGAAAATTAACAGGAGCCTCCTTTTTAGCAGAGATACCGGCACGCTTCAGGACATCGAACAACACGTCCCTGACCCAGTCATGTCTGTATTTAAACCCCGACAATTCCTTACAGTGGACCGCGTGCTCGCCGAAGGAGTCCAGGCAAGCCTTGCGACAGACGGGGCATGGCTCGTCATTAGGATAAATGGGGATCATGAGCCGGTATTTGAGGATAGCCCGGTACTCGACAGCGGACATGCGCTGACCTAAACCTTCAATGGGAATAACAGACAGGAAGTCTTGAGCATGGGGGGCACGAAGACAAGCCATCACTGCTTTTTGGCGGGGGGATAGGGCAAAGTCCACTTCCAAACTTTGGGCAATTCTGCTAAACAGGGCACTCGCCAAAGTATCCTGAGTTTTAGGGGGGGCGGTGTCCCTGCAAGAAAACCCGCCCAAATCGAAATCGGGAAGTGAAACCCGTACACGTTCCAACGCACCTTCGAAATCGGAATCCATCCCATTAATGCCACACTCCCGAAGGATGTGGTCCTGCAACCCCCACGACTGGACCCTAGATGCCACAAAAGCATAAGTGGAAACATCTCCCGCTGAGCATAACCCGAGTCCCCCGAAACGGGTTGGGAGGGAGGCCAACCTCCATTGGAGATCCCCAAAAAAGGCTCCCCCACAGACCACAATATCCTCGATTGCCTCCCGGAGGCCCATGTCAAAAATAGAAACAGCATCCCCGACGTGGGTAGGTTGGCACGTCCGAAGGCCAAACAACAACTTAGCGACCCCCATGCAGGAGCGAAGCAGCAGGAGCTCGCACTGAGGGTCCCGCAGCCGTGGGAGGCAACGCATAAGGTCAACCGCGGAGGACGCCCTCTTCACAGCCAAGCCGCTAATGAACCCATCATCACAACTAACGGCCCCTCCAAGGAGTTTGACACCCAGCTCAGGCCGCCCGATGTCGCCCGGGAACAAACCATCTTGAATCTTCACCCCATTGCACGACGGCCAAAAGAGTTCAGTCTTCTTGATGTTTAAAACCAGCCCCAGGGCGGGGCCCTCGCCCCGGATGATATCTAACGCCTTAGCGACCTCCACGGCATCCCCAATAATGGTGCCATCGTCCAAGTACCAGGCATGGAAAGGGAGCTTGCAAGAATCCCTAATCCGATGAACCAACGGGTGCATAACAAGGGCGAAAAGAAGAGGCCCCAAAGGGTCCCCCTGCTGAACCCCAGCGGCGGACCAGATATGACTATCCCCAACATATAGCCTGGAAGGTTGCCCATATAGGAAATCCACCCAAGGGGAAATGGAAGGACAGCGGGACCGGACCTCCCGCAACAGGGCAGTCCGGTCCACCAGATTGAAGGCATTGGAGAAATCCACAGTGAGCATGGCCAACGACCCGTCCGTGTGAAACTCATGCAAGAATCGGTTGGCGCTATGGAGCACGGCCTCAACACCACAGGGGACCCCCACACCGAATTGAAAGTCAGACAGGTACTTAGCCATCTCCTTCCCAACCCCCCTCATAACAACCTTAGAAACCAGCCTCCTCCAAATAGCACCAACAGCAATAGGACGGATCCCATTGTCTGGTTTGAGCAGGGGGGTAAGGGGGGCGGACGCAACAAACTCCGCCAGGACCTTAGGGCACCTACCCCCTAAGCACAAATTAACCACCCTAGAAATGGACCCCAGCAGCCTATCCGCGAGCGCGGACCCCTCTCCACAAAGGGCATCCAAAAGGTGCTGAGCCCGTAAACCGTCACGCCCACAAGATGTCCCTTTGGGGAAGGATTTAATACACCCAACCACACAATCAACATCAGCCACAAGGGAGGGCTCAGAGAAACAGGAACTTGGCATAACCGGAGGAGGCAAGAAGGGATGCTTGGAAACCAGCGCATCCAAGGTACCCTTACAGATTGGGGCAACGCCGGAAGAACATAAAACTTTCACCGCAGCAGTGAAATGTCCATCAGCAACCTTCCGCAAACATTGCTTGACATTAGAACGGGCCGCCTCTGAGGCCTCCTGAACACGGCCCGAGGCGCCCCGAGGGGTCTCAGAAAAGAGCGAGGAGATAAGGTCATTGAAACCATCCCTGTCCCCCCAAGCAGCCAACGAGCGAAGGATACTCTGGCATTGTAAGGACTTCCTATTCCCAGATCTACGCTCCAAACGGTTGGAAGGGCAGAAAACCTTCAGCGTGCAGCGTGGAAGTAACAGGAGCCTCACCCACGCATCAATGGAGTCAGGCATGGCAACCACCCTACCCAGGGAATCAGCCAAGGCATGAGAAAAAGCCATGCGACAGCTGTACGGGATGCTCTTCACAGTGGTGAGAGGGAGAGAGAAAACACGATCGAGGAGGAACTCGTTCACCACAACCCCCCCAGTAGACACGACGTCCCTCGCAACAGCAGGCCTGGGGATCCCAACGATAAACTCCTCAACATGTTATGGTGTGCGAATCTGTTCATTAGTTGAAGAATTACGCTGGAGTCGTTCTTCTAGGTTTCGTAATTGAATTTCAATAAATTTACATTGCTCGAAACATGTCTGTTTACTCTAATCCGCCATGACTGTGTTCAAATCCGTTTTCTAAGCATGTTACGGTGTGTGAAACTGCTCATTAGTCGAGGAATTACGCTGGCTTCGTTCTTCTAGGTTTCGTAATTGAATTTCAACAAATTTACATTGCTCGAAACATGTCTGTTTACTCCAATCCGCCATCGCTGTGTTCAAATCCGTTTTCTAAGCATGTTATGGTGTGTAAAACTGTTCATTAGTCGAGGAATTACGCTGGATTCGTTGTTCTAGGGTTATGTTAAGATGAGTTGTTTAGAGTGTTCAAATTTTTGAACAATTAATGTTTTGCGATGTTAATTACCGTTCTGGATTCCTCTGTTTCGTAAGAAACATCCTTTTTGTTCCAATTGAATGTATATACTATATAGTAGGTAATTAGGTATATGCTTTTCATTTGTCAGTAAGATGCCTCTGTTTCTCTACGCTAGGGAATAGAAGGGGCTCTTATTTTATAGAGTTTAGTATGTCATGACCTAATTCCGTGATGGGAGCTAAGTTTTGTAATTGAATTTCAACAAATCTACATTACTCGAACATGTCTATTTACTCTATTCCGCCATCATTGTTTTCAAATCCGTTTTCTAAGCATGTTATGGCGTGTGAAACTGTTCATTAGTATAGGAATTACGCTGGCTTCGTTGTTCTAGGGTTTTGTTAAGATGTGTTGTTTAGAATGTTCAATGTTTTTAACAATTAGTGTTTTGCGATGCTAATTACTGTTGTGGATTCCTCAATTTTTTAAGGAACATCCTTTTTGTTCCAATTGAATGTATATACTATGTAGTAGGAAAAGTAGGTGTATGCTTTTCATTCGTCAATAAGATGCTTCTGTTTCTCTACGCTAGGGAGTAGGAGTTCTTATTTTGTTTAGTATGTCATGACCTAATTCCGTGATGGGAGCTAAGTTTTGTGCTTGTTTGCAATCTCAAACTGTTCATTTTAAGTATATGTGAAAGTTTCAATTCTTTTTGTTTATCTGCAGAGAGTATATCTAATGGCAATAGTACCTGGAGGCAGTACGTGGGTGGCTCGGTGGGGGATTCAACCTCAATTGATGTCCAGAGCTTCTTCAGCAAACAATTCGTTTATGCATTTGCCTCGGTGAGTACTGTTATCACCATTCAAAGTTAAAGATTGTGTTTTGAAGTAATGAATCTCCGTGAACGGACAATCCTATGTTTTATTTCTGCCTCCTGAAACTTCTGCTCTAGTTGTTCATCAAATTAATGTTTTTGTAGTTTTTCTTCCTTTCGTCCCGTCCTACTATGACTGTGCTTTTTAATTGTGGTTGACGTGTTGGGTATATCTCTCATGCATCTCAACATGTCTAAAAATATTCAAGTCTGCCCTTTCAAATTTCTCTGAATCTTAAAAGTAGCAAATTTGAAGTAGGATGTGGGCCTATGTTATGAGGATAGGCAAAAGGAGGTCAAGTTAGTAGTGATTTTTGGTACACTGTTGATCCGTGTCTATGCATGCATATATTTGGAAATTTTGTGTCTATCCTTCTCCTCAATTAGAAATACTTTAAAGATCTAAAATCATGTGTATTAGAGGTGGGTATTCTGTTGTGAGGAATCTATTTGATGACATTTCAGTTATGTAAAAGGGTCAGTTAAACTGTTCATTAAGAGGTTCCATTCCAAGCACTGAGATTGGTGGCATGTTTTGCTGATAGTCTGGTACATTATGTTGCAGTTATATAATATGCTTTTGTAAACTATGTGTTCTGTCTGTTTACGTGTAACGAGACTATGAGAGTTTGATATGTTGATGACACTTGAATGTAGCTTACTAGAAATAACACTTTTCTAGGAATTTTATCATTGATCTATTGAATGTTATTTTATGATCATGGAAATTATTGTAAGCTCATGTATATTACTTTGATATGGCGATCGTATGTATGACAATGAGAAAGATGAGACCATCTATGCATCCAACTGTTCTATAGCCTATAGGTATTACATATGTGTATAAAATTGTTACAATAGGGCTCTATATATAGAAATACATACTACACATGACTACATGAGTACCCTCTAGACTATGCTAAATACAATTGGTACGTCTAGTCCTAATGTCAGTCTAACAACATGATAGAAATTATGTGTGGCTTATGCTATTCATCTTCTCCATGGACACTGCTTGCTTCCTCCATATCTTACTCTAGTAAAGTGATCACGTTTCCTCTTTTTTAATATTTTATTTGTTTATTTTCTTTCTTCTGTCCGTCTGGTACGGAATAATAATATGTTTGCTCACATCTGTTTTTCTTATACTAACATTATCTTCTTATCAACAAAAATACTTTTGATAGAACTCTTTACCATGACCCTTCTGCTGTCCTGTTTTCTTGTCTGCCCTGCTCCGTGACCACTTTTTGCTATTGTACACACAATTCTTTGTTCTGCCAATTATTTTCCCAACTTAAGGTCTCATTGTGAAAGTTGGGAAAAAAACCTATGTTTGAACAAAGCTGTTAACTACTTATTATTTTTGACTTGTATCTCTCTCATTGGAACTTTAGTGAATAAGATGTTAGACATTGAATTAGTGCATCATATTACTTGTATCAAATATAAAATTCCAAATTGAAAAATCTAAACTTTATTTGTAGATTCCTTTATAAGGTCATTGAATACGTTTGCATCCACTTATATGTTATGTTCTAATTTGGTATTATGATGTAGTGATAAGTGAAATGCATGAACCAATAGGTTTCATTCACAGGCCAAGTTACTCTTGCAAAAAGTTTTGTTTCATGACTTGCACTATAGTACTTGTGAACCCTGTAGTTAAGTAGCTGCAGAAAGGATCCAGGGTTTATTATGTTGTGTAAAGGCCTGACTAGGCATGACCTTTACCTCCTGCTAAGGACGAAGCCATGACTCTCAAATAGGTGAGAGGTCCTATTTATCATTGGTTGTGGTGCTCGAATTGCATATGCTGAGGGATTTCACAGTGAGAAAGTGAGAAACACAGGAGCGTTACTAAGAAATTTAGATTTGTATTTAGTTGTATGTTTCTATACTCAAGTGCCTAACTGTTCGCTTTGACAAGTATGACACACTTCTTTACCAATTGAAACCATGCTAGATGGCTCGGTACATAAAACTTGTTACCTAACTGTTAGATGTACAGTTGAAAGCAAAAGCTAAATTACAAGGTTCTCTCGATTGTGACTAAATTTTTCAGTCCTCACAATACATTAATTTTCTACTTTGCATATAACTAAATCTAATGTTCGTTTTGGTTTTCAGTTTCTCAATTACAACAAAAGAGTTGGCATCACCGTGCTCTGCCTTCTGTTCACTAGATTCTTTGCATGGAATATACAATATTGGGTCATTCGGTAAATCCCATGTCCGAAGAGGTAGCCGCTTCATTGTTAAGGCTGAAAGTGTAAGTTTGCTGTCAGACCATCATCTATAATAGAATGAAATATATTTTTGTTTTCTTCTCCTTTGTTGATTGAAATGCTTATTTATAAGTGCATCTACCTTGTATACACAGGATTTTTATTCAGTGCTTGGCGTATCAAAGAATGCTAGCAAAGCAGAAATAAAAAGTGGTTAGTAAAAGTCTAAGCTCATAGAAGATTAATTGGAGTTTCTTGAAGTTATTCTCTGTTTTTAGCCCATTTATAAATATTTTTTAGTACTATTGAATGTTAATTTATGCTCTATTTTAATCGTTAAGCACTTTCACATTTTTACTTTAATGTAATTGTCATTGTACCTGCACTTCCTTGCGTCCTGGTTTCACTTTTGGATGCACCGACTTATTGCTCACATCCACATTTCTTATTAAACTTCATCACATTTTTTTATTATCTTCATTTGATGCTAATATTTTCATTACATACGGGATGGTTTCCAAAAGAAAATTCAACTATTTAAGATAATTGTATTTGGAGCCTTTTCTACTACAAAACTTGGCTCGGTGTGTAACTATCTTGTCAACAACTTTTTCATATTCCAATATACTTGCTTGCAACAACTTGTTTCTACTTCTGTATAGTAGTCAGGAAAGGTGGTTGTGACCTTTCTAGGAACATATTTGTATAATGTTCTTCCGTGATCAACTGATCATAACTAACTTTGACCTAAGAAATTGGTCTGCTTTTGAACAGCATATAGGAAGCTTGCAAGGAGTTATCATCCTGATGTGAACAAGTAAGTTCAACTGTCACTTTTAGCTTAACAAGAATTCCAATAATCTGGTTCAGTTTAACCGCTACACTCATTACCAGTGTCCATACACCATTTTTGTTTGGTATCATTTATGCTTGCAAAGAGACCATTATTGAGTATTTAGTGGAAAATCTATGAGGTCAGATAAAGTAAAAATTACTGTTTTGCATTCCATGAGTATTTATTTAGTTGGATACTTAGGATTCAAATGGTCATAAAATAATCTTTTCTGGTGAATAGCTCAATAATGCTGTTGCATGTAGCTGTCAGTACTCGGTACATATCTTGTAATTTACTGATTATTCTTTGCACTAGATTTGATTCAATTTGTCTAGTACAAGATGGAAATTGTGTAAAAGTGCATCCTGTCAGTACATATACTGCCTTCAACTTATGACTTAATGGTTAATTGGCTGGTAGGTATAGGTGAAGGTGTGTTGGTCATAATTCATCAATTAAAACTATAAAAATACTCAAATAGAACAAAGATTAACCAAGATTCATCTGTTGCTGGCTTGCTGCAAATAGTAATTGTTAGTTGTTATGGAAAGTTAGCATTATATACTATGGGTTATTTTTACCCATCAAGAGATGACCCGGGTCAAAATTGTTCAAATCTTGGAACAATATGGTCAAGATAGTGATTAATTTTGACAATTTGATCTTTGATTAGTTTGAAGTATTTGGACTACTTTTTTGGATTTTTAAGTACTTGGTTTCTTATATTGAAGTTTAAATTATATGAAATTTGAAGTATTTATGTGAATTTCAAAGTATTATTTCCATATAAATGTGTGTGTGTATATATATATAAATTAAAAAAAATACATATAAAAATTACAAACCGATTAATCCTTAGGCGGTACCCGACCGCCCGATTAGCGCCTAGTGATTTTTACAACATTGGTATCACATTACAATACCCCTAAAACTCTATATCTATACTAAAAATAGAACTTGAACCACCATGCTATTCTAAACCAGACTCAATCTTTAAATTAGGAAACTAAATCAATCCTAACTGAACTCAAGTAACCTATTCATATGTGAACTCAATTAGGATTGATTCCGACAATTCTTATGCAGGTGGAATTGTAAATCTTTTAGAAAATCTTCATTATATGATTTTGTTAATATTTAGTTAGAGTTGTGTTGTTGAGAGTCCTGTAGATGGAAGATGTCATAAAAAATATGCAAATCTTAATGTAGCCTTTGTCTGATGCTTTATGTAACCATTGGACAAATAAATTGTGGTGAAATTGTTGTTAATTAAGGAGTTGCAAAATCGTGTTCTTTATTTTTTTAAGGATTAGATTTCTTCCATCTAAGATGAAGTAGAGTTACAAAGCTGATTATAATATACAAGAGGGGGGACATGAATTCATTATGTTTGTTTCTTTCAGAGAACCAGGAGCTGAACAAAAATTCAAGGACATTAGCAATGCTTATGAGGTACCCCATCCTAACACATATTTTAGTAGATCGACGACATTTCAAGGGTAAAAAGCTTTTTTTGGTCAAGATTTTAATGGATAAGCTGTTATACAGGCTTTATCAGACGATGAAAAGCGATCCATATATGACAGATATGGGGAAGCTGGGCTTAAAGGTGCTGGCGTTGGCACAGGGGTGAGTTATTTCTATCTAAACAATGATAGTTGATTCATACATATTGTTAATAATAGTTGATTCGTACAGATTTCCTGAGTTAACAACTTCGACCGATTTACTTATGAATGGGTATATATGGGTTATGTTTTATATTTAGTAGGTCAAACACCTAATTTATAGCGATAAAACTTGGTTAGAAAACTCCTGTATTACACGGGTTAAATAGAGGAAAGAGAAGCAATAAAAATTTAAATAAGTTAATTGGAATTAGTTTATGCATATTATTTAGAAAGTAGGAGAGGCGGAAAAAACTTTGTTGGGATCACAAAATAATAACTAGTGGCGCCGTTATTTACTTATTTATTTATATATAGAAGATAGTAGATTTGACATACTGGTTATTAACAAAATGTAAAATTTGGACAAGGTCAATCCAACCCATTACCCAACCCACCTATTTTGTCACTAAAGTTATGTTTTCATCCTTTCAGATAATAAAATGAGTTTGATTTTCCATGTGTTGACAGGATTTCAGCAACCCATTTGATCTGTTTGAATCATTGTTTGACGGGTTGGGTGGGATGGGCGGAATGGGCGGCATGGGTGGAAGAAGCTCACGTAACAGAGCTACCCAAGGCGAAGACCAAGGCTACAATCTGGTATTAAACTTCAAAGAAGCCATATTCGGTGTTGAAAAAGAGATCGAAGTAACTCGCCTCGAGAGTTGTGGAACTTGCAACGGGTCTGGTGCCAAACCCGGGACCAGCGCATCCAAATGCACAACATGTGGCGGTCAAGGTCAAGTCGTCTCATCAGCTCGAACCCCATTGGGAGTCTTCCAACAAGTCATGACATGCTCTTCTTGTAACGGAAGTGGTGAAATCTCGACCCCTTGTAATACATGTAACGGGGACGGCCGAGTAAGAAAATCTAAACGAATCAGCCTTAAAGTGCCAGCTGGAGTTGACGGAGGCAGCCGT
Source organism: Deinandra increscens subsp. villosa (assembly GCA_039602395.1). NCBI lineage: Eukaryota > Viridiplantae > Streptophyta > Magnoliopsida > Asterales > Asteraceae > Deinandra > Deinandra increscens. Next base: position 2,481,398 of record JBCNJP010000011.1, read on the forward strand.
TTGAGGGTCCGGTCAGAGGGTAATGCAGGAAGGAAAGGTGGCCCACCTGGTGACCTATTTGTTATGATCGATGTTCTTCAAGATCCTGTTTTAAAGCGGGACGACACAAATATCCTCTACACTTGCAAAATCACGTATATTGATGCTATTTTGGGGACGACTTTGAAAGTCCCGACTGTCGACGGGACAGTAGATTTGAAAATCCCATCCGGGACCCAGCCTGGGACGACCCTTGTAATGGCCAAAAAGGGGGTCCCGATTTTGAACAAGAACAACATGAGGGGCGATCAGTTGGTGAGAGTGCAAGTCGAAATACCAAAACGGTTGAGTGGGGAAGAAAAGAAGCTAATTGAAGAACTCTCAAACATAAAGAAGGGTAAAGTTCCCAACAGCAGCGGTATATGACCGGGCAAACGGGTAGTGAAGATTCTATAAACGTATTCGTAATTTTTACGTGGGTTTCTGAATCGGTCCGCAGGAAAACCCACGAAAATGGAGCGATTTTTTTAGGGGTGTAGATCGTGTAACATGAATCTATACAGGGTTTTACACACCGGTTGTGGAGTAGACGATTCAAAACGGGTTTTTATAAATTATAGCTGATATTTTTGGCAGGATTTTGGAAAATGCATAAGAAATGTATATTGTTGTAACCACTGTGACATCTTTTGTTGATTGAGCTTCATGTGTTCTGGGACATATTTTCTTTGTTTCAGGCTTGCATTGCATGCGGTCTGCGTTTGTCCATGACTTTCAAGGGGTTAAAGGTAGAAACGGGTAAAAGTTGAATTAAAACACATGAATTCTACTAAAAACACTCGTCATTGTGCCACCTCTAAAGATCAATCAAATACCATTTATTGATTGCTCACTTGGTATTTTCTTGAGCACAACTAACTTCAAGTTGGTATTTTGTATAAGGTGTTATTATATATATGATAATAGTAATTATGTCTTCTAAGTGTTCTAAAGTTATTTTTTACTCTTCTAATCTCACTTTACTCTCTAAGTTTTATAATCTCGTAAAATCTTATTTATAAATGTTAAATTTTTTTATATTAAATGATAAAAATGGAAAATATAAAGATATTGATTAATGAAGAGGTACGACTATGTGGACTGGGCCGAACCAGGTCCAGAATTGCCTAGACTGGCTAGGCAACAGAATCAGGTGCTCCGCATATGCTCTTTCAAATTTGTTAGGATATCACATCATGAAGGGACCATAAAATATCCTCGTCCCACTAACGAGTTGCTATGTGTCCTTCCACAAAGGCGGAATGAAAGCAACCAATCAGGAGCAAGGAGTCACTATCAAAGTGGTTATCTTATGTCACAATGATGTCATGATTAAAATCTATCATAAATACCTAGTTGTAAACCCAAACCGGTATGCTCTAACATAGAGAGAGAATTGTAATACATTCAATGGAGATTGAATAATAAGAATACTTTTACTTTTCTTCAATAACCGTTTAGCGATTATGTTTTCCTAATTTGGCTAGGGTTGAATAAATATGAAACTTATTATTATTTAATGAATCTGTTTCTTTATTATTACCTTTTATTTCAAGTAAATTTGAAAAAAAAAATTTAATTAATAAAAGAAACCAAAATTCATAAAATTAGTTTTTCTTTAACATTTATATCAGATCTAAACATCTTATAAAAGTTGTATGACTTTATAGTCATATTGAAAAATTTGATTAGCATTATTGAAGGATGTTTTCCCATATATAATTTGCATAAAAAAATATATCTTTGGTCAGAACCCAAACAAATGAGACTATATTGGAACATGACAGGATCATAAATTACAACATCTAGTATAATTTTAAACTATTTTCAAAGACATGTGAACTGCTCTGTGATGACATGAGACAAATTTACAAGCTTTAAAATTCAAACCGAAGATGTAAAACGTTGTTGGATCAAAGCCTGAGCACCTTCAACGAGTCGCTTCACTACTTGTGCAGCTGGTAAGATATCCTCGATAAGCCCCACACCTTCGCCTGCATACATCACCATGTTTTCGATATCCCCTGTCGTTGTCCTGTTTGGAATCGTACCCGCAAACCGACGGATTTCTTTCTCCTGTATAGTTTGCCCAAAAAAACAGTTAAAACTCAAAATGACACTTTATTGTGCTTCCAATTTAGAGATGTCCAAAAACAGTTGAAACATAAAAAAAAAACTAACTTTTAGCAAGGCACCTTTTTTTTTGAGTAAATATCTTTTTGGTCCTTGACTTTCGCTCTTTTTATCCCTTTTAGTTCAAAGTTTTCAAAAATCTGATTTTGGTGCCTCACATTTCATTTTTTTATCAATTTTGGTCCAAAATCTAAAATCCGTTGAAAGAACTGTTAGTTAACCCCACCTAAGGGGTATTTTAGTCATTTACCTTAACTCTTGGTCCAAGTAGAAAAGGATCTTCATTTTATTCTGGACTAAAATACCTCTCAGGTGGGGTTAACTAACGTATCTTTTAAACGAATTTTAGATCTTGGACCAAAATTGATAAAAAAAAATGAAATGTGAGGCACCAAAATCAGATTTTTGAAAACTTTGGATTAAAAGGGATAAAATGAGCAAACGTTAAGAACCAAAAACAAAGTTTACTCTTTTTTTTTTGTGCGTTTTCTTGAACCTCATCTATAACTACTGTTATTGAAATAAAGATGATTAACTATACAAGGATATCAACTAAAAAAAGAGCCATAAATGAATGAAATATAATCAAAGAAACAAACATAACACGCGAGAAAGACATATACTTACCATTCCATGTATCGTGGAATGGCCAATAACGGGTTGATTAGCCTCATTCTCATGATCCGGAAGATTTCTCCATTCCACGAAGAAAGGTGTTTTCAGAACTCGGTGAGGAGCTCCTGGCCACCTGGCACGACCATATACGTTTGTATACTCCGTTTCACTCATTTCAACGACCCTTTTTTTGTACTCCGGGTGAGCATAGCTCTCATCGGTTGCAAGAAACCTTAACGAGCAAATTTCACTTCAGTTTCAGATCCCAAAATCAATAAATATCAAGCAGAGGTCACTATTCTTACCAATTTAGTTAGAAACAGGTCATATTCCGTATTTCTGTTGCTTTTATTTTTTTATTTTTATTTTTATCTCGAATAAGTCGAGTGGGTTGGAAGTCATTCAAAGTGCTCGTGATCTACTCGAGATCGGCTCGATAAAAAGCTCGAAACGAGCCGAGCCTTAACGAGCTTGAGCCGAGCTCAAGTTTGAAATATGGCTCGTTTAATAAACGAGCTTTAGCCTGAGCTTTACATATCGAGCTCAAGCCGGCTCGCGAGCCTTAACGAGCCTTTTATTTATATAAATATTAAATATTTTTTTAAATATATTTAAAAAATAATAACTATTATATATAAAATAATACATATTATTTACTTATTTTATCATAATTTTATATATAAAAATAATTATTTTTTTAAATATATTTAAAAAAATTAAATAAAAATTATATAAATAAAAGGCTCGTTAAGGCTCGCGAGCCAGCTTGAGCTCGATATGTAAAGCTCAGGCTCAAGCTCGTTTATTAAACGAGCCATATTTCAAACTTGAGCTCGGCTCAAGCTCGTTAAGGCTCAGCTCGTTTCGAGCTTTTTATCGAGCCGATCTCGAGTAGCTCACGAGCGGCTCGGCTCATTTACACCCGTAGTTGGAAGTCATTTAAAGTCTACTATTAAGTCTAGTTTTAATGCTTACGACTTTTAACTTCGTACCTGGTGCCTAAGCATACACCTTGAGCTCCAAGTGCCAATGCAGCAACATAGCCTCGTTCATCGACAATTCCACCAGCCGCAATTACCGGTATACCCCTAGACCCAACTAGATCGACTACTCGTGGCACCAATGCAACTAATGCTTCCTGTCAATGTAAATAATTTTTTTTTTTTTAACATTCCATGCTTTTTACGTGTCATTTATGGTTGCTCCATATACGGAGAAGATCATTTGAGAACTAATTGATTTTGAGAACTTTTGAGAACCATTCTAAGCCACTAGTTTATATATATGGAACCCCCCCCCCCCCCCACACACACACACACATGAATTATAGTGGTCTGGTCCCCACCTGAAATTAGTGGTTGAGATTTAGTTTTCAAAAGTTCTCAAAATAAAAAGTTCTCATTTGAACGTAACCCAGTCCATATAAGTATATAACTAAATAAATCGGATTATTGATAAAAAAAGATGCGAAAATCATGTTTCATGTACGCACCTGACCGATGACGTGTCCTCCTGCTTCATGTCCTTGTACTATTATAGCATCCACACCAGCATCAAGAGCTAGCTTTGCTTCTTCAATGCTTCCAATCTGGAAACAAGATTATAAGTTCTTGTCCATATTTCCTAATTTGTCTATAACTAAACTAATTAACGCGTTAAATATGATTTAAATATGATAGCAGTACAATAATAATCAACTTGTTTTGATAAAGCCATTGAGAAAAACCTGTGGGCACTAAAAGAACACTTTAGGTTCACATAGGACTACTTTTGATCCGTTTGACCCATTTGACCCGTTGTACTTTTAGCTATTTAAGTTTTACCCATTTGACCCTTTTTAAGTTTTAACCCATTTGACCCGTTGGAGATATAACATAACAAAAACCAACTTATTCATAAGTAAACGGGCTGAAATTGAAAACTCTACTTATGAACTTGAATTAATGCACCAAGATGATGTTTACAGTTAACCGGTGGACGGGATGAGGGCTAACCTGAGGAACAACCTTGACCCCAGCTTGATGGGCTTCGAAAACGACATCTTTGGTGACCTGGCCCCAGTAAAGCTGCAAGATTGCAACTTTCTCTTGGAGGACACATTTCAGATTCTCTTTATGAGGGAATGCCAAAACAATGCCCACTCCAAATGGTTTGTTGGTCAAACTCTTTGTCTTCCTTATGAGCTCTCTTAAATAATCTGGGGATTCCTGTTATGATAAAACCTAGTTTTAAAAGGTCCTTTATGTTTTAACCAAATTTCGGATTAAGTCTTTTAACTAAAGTAGTTCAGACATCTTTTATGTTTTATACTTGTTTCAGAAAAAGTTGTGGTTAAAATTATGCGTTACGCCGTTAAGTCAAAGGTAGTCCTGTCATTTTGCAATATTTTTTAATAAAACCTTAAAATCGAAAATAACCCTTTAAAAAAAATCACAGCTTCATTAAAAAAATCGAAACAAGATGTTGCAAAATAACGGAAGTACTCCTTACTTGACAGATAAATTTAACCTGTTAGTGACAAAAGATTCTCCGAAATAAATATGTAACATAAAGGATGTCTATGGTATAACTATAACTACTTTAGTTATTAGTTAAAGGACATTTTTGTAATTTACTCTAAAATCTTTGATCTGCATCTAAATTTGCCCCAAATCACATGTAAACTGTTTAGGGCAATCTTCAATTATGAGCAATTGGACTTTCTAACAATCAAAAGATAGATTTTTTGAGTTGGAATTATGCAAACCCTAGATAAATAATGATAAGAACTAGTGGAAAAAGCCTATAATTTGGATGAATTGCAATTTGGAATGTTGATATAAGAGAAAGAGGGACTGACCCAATCAGGAGCTCGGAGGATACCGATGGCGCCGGCGTTAGCAACGGCGGCGACAAGCTCCGGGCCGGAAATATCTGGTCCTAAAGGTGCCTGCAGGATTCCGTAGTCAAAACCAAGTATCCCTCTCCAACCCATTTTGAATTTAGGGTTTGTAGAATGGAGAAGAAAGGTATTTAATTTATAGATGAGCAGGGGAGGAAGAGGACACAAAATCACAAATTGCTACATCTCTGCTTACGTAAACCTGCACTCAAGAATCTTGAAAGATGAAAACCAATTTCACTTTCTCCTCACTCTATAAATTGATTAAATTCATTAACAAATGTCAAAAGCACATGGGTGTCACTCTACTCTATAATTGTTATTATTGGAAGCAATTAAGAAATTAAAAAGTATTCATAACGTTACAAGTCATCATTTTCACATAAAAAACTGGGCATACCATATCCTAAGTATATGGGACATGTATTGCTAACTAGGTTAAGGGTGGAAAAAAATCATAAAAAAGTGTAAGGGAATTTTTTTTAAAGATCTCAAAGCGACTTGTTATATATGTAACACACTGCACATATGTATTACATATGTAACAATATCGTTTTTTAATTTTTCTTTTTAATAAAAAATTCCTAGGTGATTTTTTGATTTTTCCCACCTAGGCACCATAAAACAATTTTAAAAAAGAATTGACTTTTGATCATGTTTTGGGTGTGTTTTCATGGTTTATAAAACTAATCATCATATCATCATCATACTATTATATAAAAGAAAAGTTTTTGAGACACATGGCATCACCACATCCCATCTTATTTTTGTTTTCCCGCCTAAATTGTCCACTTAATATCATGATTAAAAAAACAACTATATGGATAATGATCTTTCCATTAAAATTTTTGATAAACCTTAACTAACATAAAACTAAAGCGCAAATTCACCGACTTCAATTTCTAGATAACATTCAAACCATAACTTAGAGAAAATCGTAACCTGAATTCGAGTTCGAGTGCAATTGAAGGAAATTAAATTCTTCAATTATTATTCCTATGAATGTTGAACTAGAGGGAGGCGAAACATGTTGCATATGAATGGTAACAAGGTTCCATTTTGAACCCTCAGCTTATGAGAAGTAACCATAATAGACTTGGACTAGAATTTAAATTTTAAACCTCAATCTTTACGTAGTTAGTTTAAAACGAGAATATATATCTGGTCTAATAAATTCTAGTTATGTAACAAGTTCACTTAATTTATGACAAAAGATTAACATTAACATTAACAATTGCTAATATCTAAAAAGTAAAATTGGATTTTAATAATCCAAAATGTAACAAGTTCACTTAATTTATGACAAAAGATTAACATTAACATTAACAATTGCTAATATCTAAAAAGTAAAATTGGATTTTACTAATCCAAACTATGAGTCATTAGCCGATAATAATCCAAACTATCAGTTTAGCCAACAATAATCTCAAAACTTTCACTTTTGTTGTCAACAGTAATCTCGGTAATATAATAATCATACATTTACACTTGACCGTTAAAAAATCATCTATAATTATTTTTATTAAAATAATTCTAATAGAATATTTCAGACGTTATAGTAGACTTTCATAAGTATTAAAGATTTCTATTATATAATGTCTTGTGTGCTTTATCTTATACGAGGTATATACTTATTGTCTCTTATTTATTAGCTAATATTTTGGAATTTTAATTAGTTCATTCTTCAATTTAAATATGTATCTGTAAGTGAAAAAATTATGTGTTTGATTTAATTTTCATCATTCAAGTATGTTTACAATCGAGTACATTATTATTGTTATTATTATAATTTTTATTTAAAACTCTTGCCGTGCGATGCACGGGTCTAACAAACTAGTATATATATATATATATATATATATATACATATATATATATATATATATAGAGGAATGATAAAATGAAAACCTCTCCGAGTTTGGAAAACCGTGAAAACCAAGCTAAAAAATTCGATTTTTGTTCCGATTTTTTTTATGGTGATTCTCTAAGTTAAAAAAACCCCCTTTATGCAAAAAAAATTAAAAAAACGCCTAGTAAATTTTAAAAATATATATATTTTATAACCGATGTTACATAGTAAAAAAATATATTATATATATAATATATATATATATATATATATATATAGGCCATGGTTCAAGAGAAAACCAATCTAAATCTAGAAAACCAAGAAAACCACTCTCAGCAAATCACAAATTTTCTAGGTATTTGATATTTATTTAAATTAAAAAGGCTAGTAATGTAATTTTACCACATCCTAACTTCTCTCCCCTTAGTTATATCTTCATATTATTTTGTGATCTTTCATTACACGTTCTTTCTTTTTTCTCAAAAACTGCGGGTAATAATCTTCAATTTGCTGATCACGTTTTATTTTTCACCTCTGCATAATTATTAATCGCAATTGAATTCATAAAAAATTTGAATCTCAGTCCCAAAAAATAAAGGATTGCGCATTTGATTACACCCCCCACCCTAAGTTCGATTTCATCACAAACGACTACAGAGGTGTGCATCGAATTCGATTTCAAGAATTGCGCATTTGATATTAGCACCCTTACATTCGATTAAGTAAAAAACGATTTGAGAGGTATGTATTGAATTTGGTTGATGATAATGAATCTAAACATCTTTTGATCCATTATGATAGAAAATAAAACAACTTACGTACTATTTGAGCTCTTTATTACATATATGTAATCAGTATTACATATATGTAATCAATAATACTAACATATATGTAACAACTTTACACAATTTAACGATATAAACCTTCAAACCACTATTTAGGAAATACTAACATATATGTAACAACTTTACACAATTTAACGATATAAACCTTCAAACCACTATTTAGGAATTTTATTTGCAACTACTTACATATATGTAATCAAAAATCAAATGCTCAATCAGGGAAAACAAAAATCACAGCCTCATTACATATATGTAATCAATAATGCGCAGTCTATTTCCACAATCGAACAATCGGAACAAGCTGACCAATATTTTCTTCATCGAACATATATGTAATCAATTAATTCTAAATCAATTTGGAAAATCATAGTACAATACGAAAATAAAAACATACTGTACGACATTACATATATGTAATCAAGATAATAATCAACTAAAAATCCAGTCCAGAATTCTTAAAATCATCGATCGAACCTTCTTCTTGGCCGAAATTGTTTGTGCGATGTTTAGCTATAAATTCCTAAAATCTCTATATTTTCAAACTGATTTTTTTAATGGAGTGATTTTAGGAGCTCTTATTTAAAATGAGTTACATGTATATCGCAATCAGTTTTTATGATTCCATTTCTTAAAAATAAAAGAGTTACAAATTACCGATTTTACCCTTGCAGATATTAATGTAATCAATTAAAGATTTCATTTTCCTTAATAAACAATACAATTACTCTAAACCATTAAAATTTAGATCAATGGTCAAAAAGTGGTTTCCTTCGTTTTCTAGAAATGAGTGGTTTTCTCTGGAACCCTCCCCTATATATATATATATATATATATATATATATATATATATATATATTTATATTAGGGTTAAGTTCAATGGAAAACTAAGTTTTAGTTGGAAAACTGGAAAACCAAAGGAAAAATATATTAAATGAAGGCTATTTAGGTCATTTTGGTGCTCCTTTTTTTCTTTTTTAAATTTCCGTGTCTATCCAACTAATTTCCACCTTACGACCTTATAACTTATTCCCAACTATAGAATACAGTTCCAATAACTGGTTTAATCTCAACAGGAACAGAAGGGATTCTAATCTTATGGATTCGTCCGACTATGTTGCAGAGATGCAATACTGAATATGCTTTTATATTGTTCATACTATGCAACACATTGTGACGAACCTACAATGTCCACAGAAACATGTGCATCGTTATGATGATTCTGGTCATATTCATGCAACATGTGAAACATACAATGTTGCATAAAGTGACAACGTACGATTTAGACATACTATAGAAACGTATGCATCGGTACTATGTTAGCGTTTATGACAACCTAGTCGAATAAACAAGATGAACAAAAATAACGTTTTTGGAAGAACTGATACGTACTTTCGACTAATTTCTGTTGAATCATCTGTGTTTTAAAAAGTTATCGTGTGGATACCTGATGAAACCAGGAAATACCATTAAAGATGATACGAAATTACTCAATGTAGCGGCATCATTTGAATGAGAAGGCATTGCTGTGGTTATCCAGTTTTCCAAATAATAGTAGTTTTCAAGGAACCTTACCATGGAGGTTGATACATATCATATATATATATATATATATATATATATATATATATAGGGTTAGGTTCAAATGAGAACTTTTTCTTTTGAGAACTTTTGAGAACCAATTTGGGCCACTCAATTTTTCAAGGGGGGAGCATTCAAATTCATGGGGGGGTTTTCCATATATATAAACTAGTGGCTAAGATTAGTTCTTTTTAGTTCTCAAACCCAATTAGTTCTCAAATGATCCTCTCCCTATATATATATATATATATATATAATATATTTAGGTTTGAACCCGCGACATAAGGGTGTAAACTCGACTAAGGACCACCACATGAACACGAGCATGCAACAACTATACAAGACTAAGTTTAGTTTGTACCTACTGTCGAATAAAACATAGAAGCTCGAAGATGACGGTGGAAACTCCATGTATACATGGCGGCACGAAGGTTTGCGAACGGTGTTCTTCGGTGGTTGAGGAAGGTTGACAACCGGCTTTCCTTGAGGGTACACCATAAACGTAAAATAGAGGATGATGCGAACAATGCAAGGTGGTTGAAGAGGGCTCGTGATTGTGATGGTTACGATGGAGTTATGATTATTGAGTTATGGTGTCATTTGTCATTGTGGCATTAACTCACTTGATAGAGACTTTATCCTATTAGTTGGAGGTTCTAGATTCAAATCTAGGCAATATTATATTTGAGGTAATTTAGTTTGGGAAATAATTTAGAAATAAAAATAGGATAGATTTGTCGTTAAAAAAGAAAGGTTATGGTGGCGTTTGATGGTGATAAATGTTGCCCAAATTAAGGGCATGTTTGGGATTGCTTATAAAAACTGCTTATGGCTTTTGGAGGAGGCAAAAAGACACAAAATACCCCTCCAAAAGCTAATAAGTCATAACATTGTGGCTTTTTGCTGTTTTTGGAGGGGTATTTTTGTCTTTTTACCTCCTCCAAAAGCCATAAACAGTTTTTATAAGCAATCCCAAACATGCCCTAAATCCCGTAACCGGTGAAGAACGTTGGAATTAAAACGAAGATGGCGACTGTTTCATTATTTCAATTTCATTTAATTAAGTTTGATCTAATGATGAAATAAACCCTGCATTTCGAGAAATGCTTATACTACCTCACTTTTATAATTAGGTTATTCCAAACTCTAACTTAATATAGTAACCAAACTTGTTACATAACATTTAGTACATCCTTATTTTCATAAAATGCCATTTTCTTTATAGATGTACGATAACATGTATTCGTAAAAATATTATTTCTATAAAATACCATCTACGTTACCCATATTTTATAAGATAACATTTTTGTAGAATACCGTTATATAGAATGTGATGTCACACATTTAATTCACATAATACATTAATTAAAACTATGTAACATATGATGTCACATAAAATCATAAACTTCCGACATAAAATCACAAAATATATATAATTCCACATGAAAATTATGCAAGTTGATCATGCTTGTTTTATTAACAGGTTAATCAAAAAACTTTCCCGACGTTTATTGCTTGAAAATAAATGAAACAATCCGAATTATCAAAACGGGTTGGGTTTTTGATACGGATATTTGACCGATGTCACACTTTATGGGAAACCGTTGACCGTAAATCCTCCATCAACTGCGATCGTTTGACCAGTAATATAAGAAGCAGCAGGTAGGCAAAGGAAGGCCACCAAAGACGAAACTTCATTGGCTTCTGCAATGCGTTTAAGAGGAGTTCTAGAGACCACATGATCCAGAAACTCCTTGTCATCGAGTGTCTACAAGTAATAAACATTTTCCAGGAAGTAGAAATGAGAACAACAGAACTTAAACAGTCACTAGCTAGTAAAACAAAAGGTAAGATGAATGCATATTACAGGTTCAAAAAGAGAGGTTTTAGTAAACCATGGCGCTACACAATTTGTTCGAATGTTATCGTTTGCCCATTCGCAAGCTAAATTCCTTGCAAGTTGATTCATTGCACCTGTGGGGTGTAAAACAAGCATTACAAGATCTATTTTTGTGAGAAGTTATATAGTGTAAAACGATCATCAAACCATACCTTTAGTGGCACCATAAATGGATGAAGTAGATACATGAACGACACCAGCAACAGAGGATATGAACACGATATTTCCAGCTCCAGAAGTCTTTAAAAGAGGATGTGCAAGTTGGGACATATGGAAAGAAGATTCCAAATTGGTAGCCATGAGCATGGAGTAGTCTTCGGCAGTACACTCTATAGTAGGCTTTATAATTGGAGTCCCAACATTGTTTACCTAAAGGAAAGAAATCACCAGAAGTAAGCCTTTGGAAAGTGTAAAAGTCTTCTTATTTTTTTCTAAAGCCAGCCCTTTCTATCTGAGCCGGTTTTGACTCATTACCTGACCCGACCCTCACCCGCACTTGAATGGCTAGATTAACTGTTGTCAAATGTTTGTGCTATAAGGGTATGTGGTATAGCGGTGGTAGAAGTGTTTGTGAGCGTTGCTACGTAAGCGACACATCAAACCCACATGTCATTCACATCAGGTGTATATTCAGGGGCAGATTTAAACATATTGGTATGGAGTTACATGAATATAGTTTCTTTTCGAATTTATAGAGTCATATGTACGGGTTTTTCAAGTGCTTCATTATTTTTTATGATGGTAAATCCATATATATAATTGGATACATTGCAAACAACTAAGGTTTCTGTCACAATGGTTAAACTTTGTGTATGCTTGTCATTAGATCCTTTAGACATAGGTTTAAATCTTGGCCTTAACATCATTTTGTTTCTTTTTTCACTTCACAGCTTAATACCCCAGCCCAGTATTTATAAAATAGATAATAGCCATAAACTAAAAACTTAATATCCCGATTAAAATAAGTCTAATCCAATCCAATTACTATAGATGTTTTTTTTTTAATTCATAAAGACCATCTTATCTATTTTGTGTGTTTTTTCAAATTATAATGGCGATATTTTTTATTATTCTGTCGTATTTGTATTATGTGACCGACTTAAACCCACCCGGAAATTTATTTTTTTATGTACGTCTCTATGAAATTGAAGTATTTAAAAATAATTACTTCAATGAATTTTTTTTTTTGATCCGTTACTGTATGTGTATATTACTGTAAGTGTGTGCATGAGATTTAATTAAAAAAAATTAAATGCGTGATTAAATGTGTTTAATATTGATTGTGGAAAACTAAATTGAAAGAGATTGGCTTTCTTTCGTAAGTGAACCCGACTCTAAGATTGCTCACTTTCAAATATTCTATACTTAAATTAAATTGGATTACAAAATAATGTAAAATCGATTTCGTATACATATGATCTACAAACTAAAAGATTTTAGGTTGCATCTTATGAGAAGTTAATCATGTTTCTGGACACAAAGTTGTTGACTTTGCCTTTAGAAACAAATGACTTGCTGAAAATAGTTTTAGGTGACATATGTATACTCAAACTTAGATGAACAATAATATAGTTTTCGAGGCCGATTCCAGACGATTTAGAGGTCATGTTCGAATTAAAAACAGACCTCATTTGAAAATAAAATTATAAATAGAAAAGGTTCTTATATAAGACAAAAAACAATTTATAGCAATAAACATAAAAAAAATTATAGCTTTAAAAATGACATTCTAACTAGTTAACCGACAGATCGTGTAAATCTCCCAGTATATTATTAGTTTAGGTTTTAAAATTTAAAAGTTTTATTTAAAAAGAACTACATATACATAATATATGTAATTTTTTTAAAAAAATATAGACCCTTAAAATGATGGGCCTTATTCCGTTACACTCTCGCACATGCTCAGGGCCTACTGATAGTTTCTGAAACTTAGAATCATAATCTATCATATGCACGAAACCAAATCGAGAAGTTAGTTACCAGGATGTTGAGCTTGCCGTTGAATAGCGACGAGACTTTAGTGACAAGCAGTTCTCGTTGGGGGCGAGAAGCAAGATCGCAGACGGATCCAGTTATGGTGAACCCCTTGACTGACCATTCTTGTAAGTGTTGGTTGAGTTCAGAGCCATTGCGTGAGCAGGTGTGCACCACCGCTCCTAACGCGGCAAGTTCCTCGACCACGGCATAACCGATTCCACGTGTACCGCCGGTGACGAGGGCTGTCATTCCGTCCAAACGCCACCGGGAATCGCCACTTGAGGGTGCAATTGGGTTCATGTTGTGTTATATGAGGGGGTGAAGAATGTTAAAAGTTAAAAACACCAGGGGATACAAAATTACAAAATGAGTGGGAAATGTGAGTATGTGACAATAACAATATCCATATATATAGCCAACAATGTTGATAAATTTTCTGAAAGGTTATCAGACTATCTTATAGTTTCCATACATAAAATATTCCATATAGCCTACATTATTGATAAAATGGGAAAATCACCCATATAACCATTTTAACACATGTACTTGAGAAATCGCCATCGAAAGACATATTCAGAAATAGCCATCAAAATTAGGAATTCAAAAGTCAAAACTGCTATATTAGGATATTTCTTGAACATTTTTTTTTTTCAATTAATTAAACACCTCAATATGTTTTTATTAATAATTTATATTTAATAATGTTTTTAAAAAATCTATATACATATTACTTTATAATTATTTTTTTTAACATTTTGATCTACATTTTATTTAAAACGGAGTTGTTTTAAAAAAGAACAAATAAGTCTCGTAACCAACTTTCTATAGTCCTTAAAAAAATAACGAGAGTTAAATAAAATGTGTATAGCGTCACACTCTATTCTAGCGAGAGTTAAAAAACATCAATGTAATTTTAATTTATTTTTATATCTTTTATAATCCGTCATACTCTATATCTAATAGATTTTATACTTTTTAAAATTTATGTTCTTAAAGCCCCAATTATGACACAAATTTTTGATAAATTTATGTCCTTCTAAAAAAGGACGTTATAGCTAATTATAGCGTCCCACACACCTCCTCCGAAGCACTATAAGGGCAAAAATGGGCCGGCCCAAGATGTGAGTTTGAATTTTTAAAATTAAAGCATTAAAAAGTGGTATAATTTAATTTCCCCCCTTTTTCTCCTCTATAATCCCCTCCATTTTTTTAAACATTTTTTTAAACATTTTTACCACACAAATCTTCTACTCCTCTCTCAATTCTTTCACTCCCCTTTTAAAATTTTATTCCAACAATGAATAAATGGTGGGCCGAAGAGGAGGAGTTCAAGTTAACTGTTTGTATGTGGGAGGTTAAGTAGGAGACGGCAACGTCTGTGATGCGTGATGTGTAAATACATTTTATTGTATATTAATCACCCCTTAAATACATTGATTTTGATGTAAAATATATTGATTTAATCGGTTGTTGCAATTAGTGTGTTAAGACTAGAAGCAACTTAAATGGTATGATTAGCATATTAACAAGTCTAAATTCTATAGTCATTTCTTTATGGATGTGAGTTTTATAATTATTTTAAAATGGAAGTAGTAAAGAAAATTAAAATCCATTTTGGTTTATTTTTTTTTAAGTAAATGACAGGGATATCAAATTGGGGCGCATATGCGAGTGCGTGAGTGGCGCAAAACTCGAGTGTTATGTGTGGATGTCATGTGATGCGGATCAAGCTGGATGCGTACACGAGTGTCCTGTTCTTGTCATGACCTCCAATTTATAGCAAAATATCCAAATGCAATGATTATGGACGGTATGTTGCATGGAGTTGGTGGTGAAAGAGTATGATGGTAACGGGGTGATGTGTGTAACATCCGCCTGTTTCAGAACCTGAAAACCCGACCTGTTTAAATTTTTGGTTCGATACTCCATTTTGACAACTTCGACTTGCAATCAAATGAAACATTTCAGAAAGTTCAAGGCTTAAATTGTAAATTTTGAAGTTTGCTGAAGAAGACACGTAACGGCCCGTTATCACATAACTTTCATATATTTTATAAGTTGTGGCTTACCATTATTTAGATTAAATTAAAATATTGAAAGGAAATAGTAGAACTAAATTATTTGTTTCTTCAATTATTGTGAAACAGGAAGTAGCAAAATGGATGCATTCAAATTAGGAAGGACTAAATTATTTGTTTCTTCAATTATTGTGAAACAGGAAGTAGCAAAATGGATGCATTCAAATTAGGAAGGAACATGGAGCATCTTTTAGACTCAAATATTTGACGTGGGCTCCATACCTATTTGTGCCATGGCTACAAACTCATTGGGCTGTTATATTTTCTCGTGGGCTGCTAAAGAAAAAAAAAAGTCAAAATGTGGATACACCCTGTTCTAAATCTACACCCCTATACGGGTCGTATAGGTGCGTGATAGACTACAAATTCAGAAGGTTGTATGACGGCTTAGCACGTGATTGTCAGTATGGCTATATGCCGCATACAACCCTATACGTTAATACGGGGTGTATATATGTCGACAAAACATAATTTCCTTAAATTCAGAGGGGTCAGTATTTTTGTTTTTCTCTATACGTGACATATAAACCTACACATCATGTATAAAGGTGTTTTTTTAACGACTAACAAACATAGAATTGCTGAGGTACTCTATACGGGGTGACCCATTGGCAAAAGGCCACCGCCAGCTGGCCCAACCCAGCCGTACAGAGCCCTTAAGCACACCCAAGTTATTCTCAGTTTCGGGGAAAACTTACCCACCCGAAGGCCCACTGATGGTAAAACCCGATCGCTCTCGGGTCGAACCAGAGACAACAAGATTAGAATAGAACCTGGGTCACTTGGACACAAGATGACCACCTTAACCACTTCAACAATATGCCATTGACGTATAAAGGTGTTAAATTAGAATATGAGGGTGGGTGGATGAGAAAAAATAAAAAAGGAATTAAAAAGGGATTTTGTGTCATCCACGTGGGTTTGTCATTTTGGTGGGCCTACATGACAAAAAAGAAAAGAAATTGAAAAGGGTTTATAGGGTTTTTTTTCTTGACATTTCAACGGAGGCACAGAGGTTTTGGGACGGCTTGCTGTTCATTCATGCGTAAAAGGGCTAGATAGAATAGAGAAGAAGGTTTTATTCTTTATTATTTATTTATTATCTACTTTGTTTGAAAAGCATTTATTTTCTTTTTGAATTAGTTTCTTTTTGGACGGCAGTTGTCGTAACGGGTATCTGAACTGGTTACCAAGGGCCTATCCGTCCCAGGTTTGATCCCATTTGAAAACGACCCGGTATAGTATAGGGACTCCGATGATGCACGACGAGGGAAAACCACAACAGCTGAGTAAACACCCCCCCGCCCCCCCCCCCCCCCCCGGACCTCCCTCGGGACTCGATCCTTTGACCGCTCATTGTTGATGGTCGCAAGGGTACCTTTGAGACAGGAGCTTGTTTGTACTCGTAATTTTAGATTCATTAATTTTTAACGATGAATTATATAGTGAGAGACTGACAGAATAAGATTTGCTCGTTATGATTAGTGACTAAACCAATGTGATTACTACGAGTGAATAGTTCATATAGTTTTAGTAATTCTTGTGTACCTGGTGATTGGATTAAACCTTGTGACGACCTTAAGGTTTTTTGGGTTTAATTATATGCTTGATTAATTTAATCAACTAGTTTGTTTTGCCACATCATATTTTGTTGTATACAAATGAATGTATGTTGAATAGCAGCTAAAACTGTTGGATATGTTAGTGGGGTTTAAAAAACACAAATTGGATATGATAAGAATAGAAAGAAAGGGCGCCAATGGATCCCCTTGACGGAGACCCCTTTCGATATTGAACTCGGCCGATGGGCTGCTGTTAATCAGAACCGAAGATCTAGTGGATGAAAGACATGCACGCATCCAATCTCTTCATTTATTGCTAAAGCCCATAAAGTTTAGCATGACATCCAAATAATCTCAAGAAACGGTGTCAAAAGCCTTTGCGAAATAAAGAGAGGAAATTGTTACTTGAATTATTCACTAATTATAAAACTCTAAGCTCAATCACCTACTTTAACCACTAAATAACGGAGACTATTACAGTATTACACTTGTGTTTACATTTTACCCCTCACACTTATATTAATGACAAATACATCCCTTATCTTGATATTTGACTTTGGAATGCACTTTTTTACAATCTGTAATTGTGATTCCATATAAATCACTAAGAATTATTATACTCAAATAGTAAAATTTATAGTGACAAATGTCCCGTCATAAAAACGTTTGAGAATGAGACTATGAGACTAGAATGTGATTAGTTGGACCATTTTCCTTTTAAGGACTAAAAAGTTTTTACTTAGATAACAAAAAGACAAATTTGTAAGTTTGGCAAAGCAGAAAATAACAAATGTTAAGGAGGGGGCGATTTTTACAAGCACATAGTCATGGAAATAAGAATGTAAACATCTTATACAATTATTGGAAATCACAGCAGAAACCGTTTAACAAGAACCATATTGGCAAGCATGCAAGATGTTTTTATGGGAAACCGTTACAATTATTGGAAATCACAGAAGAAACTGTTTAACAAGACCATATAGGCAAGAAAGCAAGATGCCTTTATGGGAAACCGTTACAATTATTGGAAATCACAGAAGAAATTGTTTAACAAGAACCATATAGGCAAGAATGCATGATGCCTTTATGGGAAACCATTGACCGTAAATCCTCCATCAACTGCGATCGTTTGGCCAGTAATATAAGAAGCAACAGGTAGGCAAAGGAACGCCACCAAAGGTGAAACTTCATCAGCCTCTGCAAGGCGTTTAAGAGGAGTTCTAGATGTCACACGATCTAGAAACTCCTTATCTTCGAGTGTCTACAAGTAATAAACATTTCACACGAAGCAGAAATGAGAACAACACAACTTAAACACTCACTAGTTAGTGAAACAAAAGGTAAGATGAATGCATATTACAGGTGCAAGAAGAGAGGTTTTGGTAAACCACGGCGCTACGCAATTTGTCCGAATGTTATCTTTTGCCCACTCGCAAGCTAAAGTCCTCGCAAGTTGATTCATTGCACCTGTGGGGTGTAAAACAAGCATTACAAGATTTGTTTTCCTGAGAAGTTATATAGCGGAAAACAATCATCCAACCATACCTTTAGTGGCACCATAAATGGATGAAGTAGATACATGAACGACACCTGCAACAGACGATATGAACACGACATTTCCAGCTCCAGAAGTCTTTAAAAGAGGATGTGCAAGTTGGGACATATGGAAAGAAGATTCCAAATTGGTAGCCATGAGCATAGAGTAGTCTTCGGCAGTACACTCTGTAGTAGGCTTTATAATTGGAGTCCCAACATTGTTTACCTATACGAAAGAAATCACCAGAAGTAAGCCTGTGGAAAGTGTAAAAGTCTTCTTATTGTGTTCTAAAGCCAACCCTTTCTATCTGAGCCGGTTTTGACTCGTTACCTGACCCGACCCTCACCCGCACTTGAATGGCTAGATTAACTGCTGTCAAATGTTTGTGCTATAAGGGTATGTGGTATAGCGGTGGTAGAAGTGTTTGTGAATGTTGTTACGTAAGCGACACAGCAAACCCACATGTCATTCACATTAGATTTATATTTAGGGGCGTATTTAAACATATTGGTATGAAGTTATAGGAATACAGTTTCTTTTCAAATTTACAGTCATATGTTCGGGCTTTTTGAGTGATTTTTTTTTAATGATGGTGAGTCCATATTTATAATTTGGATAAATTTGCAAACAACTAAAGCTCCTGTCACAATGGTTAAGCTTTGTGCATGCTTCTCATTAGATCATTTAGATCTACATTTAAATCTTGGCCTTAACATCATTTTATTTCATTTTTTTAGTTCACAACTAAATAGCCCAGCCCAATCTTTACAAAATAGACAATAGCCATAAATCAAAAACATTATAGCCTGTTCAAAAATATGTCTAATCCAATCCAATTACAACTATATATGTTTTTTATTCATAGAGACCATCTTATCAATTTTGTGTGTTTTTTGAATTATAATGACAATATTTTTTATTATTGTGTTATATTGTATTATGTGACCGGCTTGAATCCACCTGGACATAATTAATTTTTTATGTACGTCTCTATGAAATTGGAGTATCTAAAAATAATAACTTCTTTGAAAAAGTTCCTGAATTCGTCACTGTGTATATTAGTGTAAGTGTGAGCATGGGATTTAATGAGAAAACTTAAAAGCTTGACTAATTGTGTTTAATTTTGATTGTGTAAAACTAAATTACAAGAGATTGCACTTTTTTCTAAAGTGAATCTCTAGGTCTATAAACGAACCGAACGAACACGAACATATATATGTTCATGTTCGTTCATTTAACTTTAAGCAAACATAAATACGGCCACTAGTCGAACACAAATTTTCATGTTCGTGTTCGTTCATTAAGGAAATTGACATGTTCGTGTTCGTTTGTGTTCGTTCGTTAAAGACTAAACGAACTTTCATGAACATAAACAACACATAATTTTAAACGAACATAAACGAACACAAATTTAAGCGAACATAAACAAATACATCTTGTTTCCAACAATGTCAATAATCAAGAAAAACATCTAAATGAATTGTTCAAACGTTCATAATTCATTCCGAAATCCATCAAGAATCATCAAACAATCTTAATTTATGTATTTTATCAATGAAATTATTTATATTGATATATTAATAAAATTAAACAAATGTAAATGAACATAATCGAACATAAATAAACAAACATAAACGAACGTTCACGAACATAAATGAATGAAATAGACATTTGTTCATGTTCGTTCATTTAATTAAATAAATAAAAAAAAATTGGTCGCGTTCGTTCATTTGTTATATAAACGAACATAAACGAACCTGCTGCTGAACGGTTCATAAACTATTTATTAAACGTTCGTTTCGTTTACATGCCTATAAATTTGTTCTAACCCCTTACAAGATAAAATTAAGAATGATTATGCCCCAAGATTGCTCACTTTCAAATATTTTATACTTAATTGATCTACAACTAATGATTTTGGGTTGCATCTCATGAGAAGTTAATCATAATTTCTGGTCACAAAGTTGTTGACTTTGCCTTTAGAAACAAATGACTTGCTGAAAATAGTTGTAGGTGATAGATGTATACTCAAACTTAGATGAACAATTATATAGTTTTCAAAACTGATTAGGGGTCATGTTTGAGTAAAAAACTTGTGGCTCATTTGACAATAAAATTATAAATAAAAAAAGTTTTTAAATAATGAAAAAAAGGTTATAGCAATAAACATAAAAAATTTATAGTTTTAAAATGACATTCTAATTAGTTAACCGACAAATACTACAGATCTCCCAATATCTTGTTAGTTTAGATTTTAAAATTTAAATATTTTATTTAAAACGAACTACATATAATATATATATATATATAATATATATATATATATTTTTAAAAAATATAGCCCCCTAAAATGATGAGCTATGTTCTATCGCACATGCTCAGAGCCCCACTGACAATCTCTGAAACTTAGAATCATAATCTATCATATGCACGAAACCTAATCGAGAAGTTAGTTACCAGGATGTTGAGCTTGCCGTTGAATAGCGACGAGACTTTAGCGACAAGCAGTTCTCGTTGGGGGCGAGAAGCAAGATCGCAGACGGATCCAGTTACGGTGAACCCCTTGGCTGACCATTCTTGTAACTGTTGGTTGAGTTCGGAGCCATTGCGTGAGCAAGTGTGCACCATTGCCCCTAAGGCCACGAGTTCCTCGACCACGGCATAGCCGATGCCACGTGTACCTCCGGTGACGAGGGCTGTCATTCCGTCCAAACGCCACCGGGGATCACCATTTGACCGTGGCGTTGGGTTCATGTTGTTTTCTATGAGTGGGTGAAGAATGTTAAACGTTAAAACAGCAGAGGCTACAAAATTACAAATTGAGTGGCAAATGTGACAACAACAATATCTATATATAGCCGATTAATGTTGATAAAGTCTCCGAAAGGTTATCAGAATATTTTATAGTTTCCATACATAAAAATTTCCTTACGAATATGTTATATTATACATATAATTATAGACCAAAAGCTTCTATACTAATAGATGTCATATTTTAGTTTTTTTTTACAGGTTCTCTATATCTATATTTATGTAACTGAGGTCAGTAAAAGTTAAGATTTAATTGTGAGTGGTTGTGAGTGAAGGAGAGATAAAGTTTTAATGTTTTTTATGACTTCGTACGACACAGAGGTGGATGAATCTGTGAACGAATGTTCTGGCCTCTATGTTTTCAAAGTTCAAAGTAGGGGTGTTAAGAACCCGTATCCGAAATTTCGGATATCTGAGTTTCGGATATCCGATATTTCGGATAGTGAAACGGATATCCAATTTCCAAAACAAAAAAGAAGGTAAAAAAATAATAAATTCAACCTCTAAAATTACTAGTGATAAACAACCAACTGAGCAAATAGTCTATTACACGTATATTAAATAGTCAAAAACCAACAAGAAATTAAAAATGTCTCGATATTGAAGCTCGAATCCATGTGTAACAAGCTCGATGGTGAACTACAAATCGACAGTGTAAGACAATGAGCCAGTGATGGTCAAGATTTGGAGGACGATGGGATCCATATGGGCAAAGAGAGTGAGCAATGGTGTTTAGAACTTTTTATTTAGGGTTTCATAAC
Organism: Deinandra increscens subsp. villosa; assembly: GCA_039602395.1. NCBI lineage: Eukaryota > Viridiplantae > Streptophyta > Magnoliopsida > Asterales > Asteraceae > Deinandra > Deinandra increscens. The sequence continues at coordinate 2,503,943 of JBCNJP010000011.1, forward strand.
TAAATAATATATATGATTTAATATTTTAAAATATATATGTATATTTCGGAAATTTTTGGATATATGAATATCCGAAAATGTTCAAAATTAATATCCGAATCCGAATCCGAAAATTCGGATATCTGAATTTTTCGGATATTTTGATTTCGGATATTTCATATTCGGATTCGTATATTTTTGAACACCCCTAGTTCAAAGTCTAGTATCACATATGATTGGTTCTTTATGTCAATACGGTGACTTCAGCTTTAGGTTCTTACAAATGTATGTATACGATACTGATATAATAATGAGGTTATGAACATGATGAATATCTTCTCTAAGAAATCCGATTCGATCTGCTCTATCAGAAGATGTTGTCAGAATCCTTATTAGAGAGCTAAAGGAATGCAACAATTTAGTTAAGCTTATGAGGGTTGCTAAAGACCTTTGCTCTTCATCTGAAATTCCTGATTTCGCTATCTGCTTATATTCTAACAATACACACCCACCCGCTCCACACTCGTTCGGTGTTATTGTGTCCAGCTCAGCGGCCTCCTGTGGTGAGTTTAATATTGTTGTTCACTCAAAATCTGGCTTTCCCAGCAGAGTTGGCAAGCCATGTAGGGTGATAATGATGGTAAAATTTGTTGGCGAAAGAATTATCTTGTCTTCATCTTTTACTAGTGAAGCATTACCAGGATGCTTTAGCTATATGTCGTCGTGTTCACGGTAATCCTCAATACTTCATTACGTTGACTTGTAATGTGAAGTGGTATGAAATAATAAGACTTCATATGTTCACCTGTAAATAAAAAGAAATAATAGTAGTAGTATATATAGATAGATAGATATAGATATAAATATAAATCTATGTCTAAATAGAATTAAGAATAAAGAATAAACAAAAAAGTAAAACAAAGAGATACAAAGAGATACAAAAAAATAAATAATAAAAAACCTTGGTTTTAATCTTAAACCAACCCCTCCCAGGGGTGAATCTACATACAATTTATGGGTCATTTGACATCCATAAATTTTTAATTTGTATTATTATATATATAATTTGTTCTTGACCGACCACCAAAAAAAATTACCGCCAACCCATGTATAGAGATGAAAATAAAATAAAACAGGAAAGAAAGAAAAAAAATGAGCTGTCATCTTTGAATCTAAACAATAATGGAAAAGTGTGGGAAGATGGTTGCCGGATTCGTACCACAACAAGCGGATGAATCGGTCGCGGATGAAACCATCGTTAATAGAGTTGCAAAGACTAGAAAAAATGATGTTTGAACTTTAGAAGGAGAAATAATGATTTTTTAAGTGTTTAAAAGAGAAAAATGGTGAATAAAATTGGGAATCAACCGTTGAAATGAAATATAAAAAATTTAAGGAAAATTGGATTTTAATAATCCTAAGTTTTACCTATTGGCCGGTAATAATCCCACATTTAAAAATTCTTTCCAATAGTCCCAACTTTCACTCATATTTTTTCTAATGGACCTGCCGTTAACTTTTTTTAACACCGTTAAATGTGTGATGATGTGGCATGATGACATGTATTTTTTTAATTTTTTTATTCTTTAATGACATGTAATTTCCAAATCACATATTACTTTCATAATCAATTTACTCCTAAAAACTTCGATCGATCTCTGCATAACCACATGGAATTAGGAGTGTGTAAATTAAAGCTCCAACAATCAAAATCAAACTAAACAACTAAAGTAAAGTTCATCTGATATACCTCAACTGTTTGAATTATTTTTTAATCCAGTACATCATCTTCAAGAAACGGATCCTCCTCATCGATCTCACTGTCACCTTTCCCCAAAACTCCCGATTTGGACAGTCTATCGGATTTTTTTTCCGTCTCCGACGGATCTATCAATCTGGACTTCGTCTTCGTCCGCATCAAGCTTGATCCCTCCTAAACGAAGCTTCGCGAAGCAAATCATCACTTCACCACCGCCGCCGCCGTTGCCGGCGGTTGTACGGCCGCTACCGTTTGAGCGGTGACGTACTTGCTGCGGCTCTTCATGAAACGAAACCCTAACGTCCTTCGGCGCAAGGATGCCGTAGTTTTGGGGGCTCTCGGCGATCCTCGATAACGCCGAAGACTGATGAGGCGGTCGATAAATTCGGAGCATAGGAATTAGAAACAACGGCTGTTGTTTTAATCGATCCAGTTTTAGGAGTTCGATGATATCAAATTAATATGTGATTTGGAAATTACATGTCATTAAAAAATTAAAAAAAATACATGTTATTATGCCACGTCATCACACATTTAATGGTATTAAAAAAAGTTAACGGCAGGTCCATTGAAAAAAATATGAGTGAAAGTTGAGACTGTTGAAAATGATTTTCAAATGTGGGATTATTACCGGCCAATAGGTAAAACTTAGGATTATTAAAATCCAATTTTCCAAAATTTAATTAAAAGACTATAAGTCTAGAAAGTTGAAATAGAATAATGATAAATTAAATGTGAAATTCTTTCAAAGATGTTGAATAGTTTGGTAGTAAATTGTGGCAGAAATCTTCTATATCTTTTTACTGTAATAAACAATTACAATTGTTGACACATGTCAATATTATATTTATTCTCACAAAAGTTTTTCCCTCCCAAATCTACTCCCTAATAAAAAAAATTTGGAAACTATATCACGATATATTTTTATCTATTTATATTTATGGAATTATGACAATCATATATTAATTTACATCTTATTTTTATTTAAAAAATATTTTTTAAACTACTATTATTTTCATTTTAAAATATATTTAGAAACTTATTAAATACAAATAAACACTTATTTAGTATGTTTTCAAATATAATTGAGCAAATCATATTTAATATTTTTATTAATGAATACCTTATACTATTTTACAAAATTCAGTCAGTTTGCTTTGTGGGTGATACTATTTATAGAAAAATTCATAAACAATAAAAATAATGTTCATAATATTTAATATTAAATAGTTTTTCCTATCATATTAAATGAGCCATGTTCATCCAATTAGGAAATTTTTGACATCGCGACTAATATAATTGTAAGTTTTCTAATGTATATCAACATAACATTTTTTATTAATAACATTATAAACTTTTGATTATAATTTAGATTTCTTTTAAACTCAATAATTAGAATGTGCTCATTATAATTTTGATAAAACTTTATACTCATCTAATTTTTTATACAGACTTATAGTCTCAAGTTTGTCAATTCATAATTCATATTAGTCGCTATTGAGGGTTTGATTGTTTTTTGAACATGATCATAATATTTTGCATTTTTTAATTATTCAAGTAGAGACATGCCCTAAATATATATTTTTTGATAAAGAGAGTAAAGTCACCAATACCATATTATGAATTGTAACTTTAGTTTTTTTATCTAATCTAATATAATACATTATTCTGGTAATAAGATGAGTATGCATGAATTATCAATTATATATATTTTTTTAATGATTCAACCCGTATAACATACGGGTTCTATCCTAGTATATAATAAACATTCACAAGCGGATCTTCTAATTTTGGATACATCTTCTAATTTTATACATATATTCACTATTTATTTATTGTAGCGGATCTTCTAATTTTGGATATATATATCCACTATTTATTTATTGTCTTCTAAATTATTTAATAACCAATTATTTAATTACTTAATTAAATATATAATATAGTTTATTAAGTTACATATATCTATATCTATCTATACTATATACTATATAATAAACAAAAAGTTTGGTCATAGTTTAATTAATAAAAAAAGAAACTTGACATCACTACAAAATTTTAAATTAACTCGTGTAATACACGTGGATAAAAACTAGTTTAGTATAAAATTAAAACTCTAAGTTTTAAAAAGTTGAAGAATGAAGAGTTCACTAAACGAGCGTATCTTGTTAATTATTAAATTATTTCTTAATATATTTTTCAGTGGTGCAATTTTATTTTATTTTATAACTAACTTATATATATATATATATATTTTATTTATAATCAAATAAATCTATTTTGTTTTGTAAGATTTTTATTTATTAATTACTAGGTTAGTAACTCGTGTATTACACGAGTTGAATAAATATTTAGAATAATGAGATAAGTATAATAAAATAAAAATTGTTATGAGATTTAAAAATTATGGATATGGATGATATAATTGTGAGATCATATCAAATAGTTATTTTATAGTAGTTAAGTTAAAAGTACATTTATAGTAAATTAGAGTATTTCGTATATCACAGTTAGAAAATAAATTGCTTAATGGTTTACTTTAAAGTAGTGTTGAGAATTATAATAATAAAGAGTTATTATTATTTAGGATTACTTGAATTCAGAGAATGTTAAAAAATAATTAGAAATTTTGAAGATGATAATTGAACTCTTTAAAGTTACTTTTCAGAATATAAAATATAAAAAAGTGTTTGACATTTTAATATTTTAATTGAATAAATCAACCACCCTAATATATATAAATCAATAAATATTAGTAACTATTGTTACAAATTAAAATTTTGAATGTTACATCTCTTAAAATTTGAAAATTCAAACAATTTATATAAATATGGTAAGTTAGTTAATAAATAATTTATGTAAATATATAAGTAATAAATATTAATACAAATTCATAAATAATTTTAGTTAAATGTGAAGTTAAATTTTAGATTTAGAAAGTTGAAATATTAAATTTGGAAATTTTGAATTCTTAAATGAAAAAAATTTGAAATTAAGTGTGGTGTTGACAAGTGAATTGTTGAGGTGGAGGATGATGTGGACACCCTATTAAAGTGACATGTGGACATTTTTTTATTGCTTTATTAGAATGAAAGATTTATTAGAATGAAAGATATACAACTATACATTATTTTGTTTATTTATAATCAAATAACGTTTAAAGGAATAACAAAATTAGTGACGGAGAAGTTGAATTAATAGAAAATATAACTTTTTGATGATTTGAAATTTCATCAAATTAGTAAGAGAAGTTGAATTAATAGAAAGTATAATATTTTAATGATTTGAAATTTCATATATTAGTTGTTATTGAATGATGACATTCTTTACATCTTTGTTTTGCCTCATACAATTCTAAACAAAGATACAAAATTAGAAGAAAAAAAATTTGTTTAATGAAAAGACCATGGCAACATATAGGCTAGGGATGATATAATTAAATGAGATAAAGTAGTATATGAATATTTATTTGTTTTGCCTAGTAATTAATTTATATAAACGAATAATCCTAAATTATAATATAAATAACTTTTATTTTTATCCTAGATATAAGATATAGACGTTTTTTAGTGATTTATGAAGTTAGATTAAAATTATATTAGAGTTTCCCGTTAAAAAAATTTAACTTTAATAACTAAATGGAGGAGCTCGGAGCCTTACCTAAGCACGTATGCAATATTTGTTGTTTGCTTCTTGCCTTGTTTTGAGTTGCACTTTCTTGATACAGGTATTTTAGGTAGGAGGGAGTGGAGGCGTTTTTGCCGCTGGCACCGGCGGCGTCACCGGCGAACACCGCCGCCAGGCCTGCGGCGCCGCCCAATTTGAAGGTTTCCTGCTTCTTTTCGCCGGAGAGGTTTGATGGTGGGGCCAGGGTCAAAGAGCCGTTGAACGGCTATGTTATATTAAAAAAAAAAAAACTATATATATACCCACTACCTATCAAATACCCACATTCCGGTAGTGCTCTGAGACATCTTCAGGAGGTGTGCTAGACATGGTGGTGGTAGAGGTTGGTTGATCGTGGTGAAATGAGACTAGATGTGTGAAGCTGAGTTCCATTTTATAATCTTCTGGAAACTAGCCGTTGGCTAAAATACAACCGTTTGAAAAACTAGCCGTTGGCTATTAAATATTATTATTCAAATAACAATGATTGAAAATTAAAATAAATATTTGAATAATGTTTTTTTAATTAATGTAGTGTTTTTTTAAATAAATCTAGTGTTTTATAAAAGAAAAAAATCAAGCTTTAATATATAAACATTAAAATAAACCCACCTAGAATTCTTCAAAAACCTCACCACCACCACTCAAAATCCTTTAAAATCCTTTCTTTTTCTCTCTCCTGCGTGGCACCTATTGGTTCTCCTCCAACTTCATCTACTTCAAAACCAATGTTTTAAAAACCGGTTTTTTAGTTGAACCGGAAAACCTTCCGGGACTGGTTCGACCGGTCGGACCGGTTAGACCGGCTGGTTGAACCGGTTAGGGGATTTATATATATATTTTTTATAAAAATGCTAATAAACTTGTACACCCCAACAAAAGTAGTTAAAATACAATTATAATCCACTCAAAAATAATATCAAATATGTATTTCATAAGAAAATATAAGTTTTAAACTTAAAAAAAATAAAAAATAAAAAAAAAAGTTAAAAAAAATAAAATAAAAAAATCAGAAAACCGGTTGAACCGGAAAAAACCGGTTGAACCGGACCGGTTGAACCGGACCGGTTGAACCGGAAAAAACCGGTTGAACCGGAAAAAACCGGAAAACCGGCCGGTTCGAAGCGGGTCGGTTCAACCCAAAAAACCGGGCATTAAAGAACCGGAAAAGTGGCCGGTCCCCGGTCGAACTGGTTGAACCGGCCGGTTCGACCCGGGTTTTAAAACATTGTTCAAAACTTCCCCACTCCCTCCTCCCTTATAATGTGTTAATAAAGTATTGTTTTATTCCCATTAAATCGTTAAAATCTTAGATTTGTCTCTTTACAAAAACAAAAAACTTTTGTGGTTAATTTTCTTTTGAACGGCCATTAAGAAAATAAACAAACAAGACGTTAAATAATAGAAAATATAAATTTTAATAATCTCAAGTATTGTCTATTGATCGGTAATAATCCTATTAATTTTGTTTGTGATACAACAGTGTTGTCTTTATACCCTATTTTATTTAATAATCTTTTTGTCTATACCACTAACCACCGTTACTATATTCTGACGTGGACTTCTAACATGTGAACTTTTAAACCTAAGGGTTCATTTTGTGAACTTCTATACCAATAACGACGTTGCAGTGGGAGTAAAGCACGGTCAACGACAAAATGACCCTTACGTTGTGTTCCCGAGTTTACTTAAAGAGAGAAAAGAAGATAAGAGAAATGAAAGGAAGAGAAAGGAAAAGAAGAGAAATGAAGAAAAGGGGAGTGATTACTTTCTTTCCAAATCCTTCCGATTTGGAAGTAAAGAAAAACAATAGAAAATGAACTAACTTTCCCTCCCTTTTCTCTCCTTTAATGAAACTCGGGAACACAAATTTTTTTTGTTTCCTTTCCTTTTTCTCCTTAAGTGAAACTTAGGAACACGGATTTTTTTAGACTTCCTTCCATTATCTTTCATTTCCCTCCTAAAATGAACTCGGGAACACAATGTTAGGTTTAGAAGTCCACAAAATGAACCCTTGGGTTTAGAAGCTCATATATTAGAAGCCCAAGTCAGCATAAAGTAACGGCGGTTAGTGGGATTGACAAAAAAATTATTAAATTAAAATAGGAGATAAAGATAAGACTGTTATATTAAAAAAAAATTGATAGAATTATTAACGGACAATAAATAATAGGTTAGATTATTTAAATATATTTTTCCTGACTTATAATAAGAGGATGATAAATTTAAAAAGTGAAGCTACGGACTAATCCACATTACATTATTACACTGGGCTCGTTATTTGATCCATATAAATGACTCCAACTTGATTTAAATCTAGTTTTTTTTACTATGCGGTATAATGCCACAGTTTCGTACATGATGGTAGATCCTCACTAGTCATTTTACCACTGTTTTTTTACTCTAGTATTTTTGAATAAAATATTGGGGCATCAGTAACAAAACCTGTATCGAAACAAAATAAAATATACATTTAAGAAATAAATGAAAAAATTACATTATGGTAAAAATGGAAGTTAAGAATTATATAGATAGAAAAGAATTATAAAAAAAATAGGGACAAGTTATTATCTAAAAATAAAATAAAAACATTGTTTTTTATAAGATCTCACTCCATATACACACTAGATTATAGACGGCTAGACGCGTATACAAAATTAATTTGGTTTTTGTGTTTTTAGACAAGACATAGTTTTTAAAAGATCTCGTCCCATATAAACACACATTAGGCTATATATCCATGTATTATATATGGTGAAAAATAGAGAATGTTATAAATCATAAATGTGTAAATTATAAATACCTATTATTACGAAAATTACATATTAATCTAATAATGAACAAAAAGAATTATATCCTTAATTGACAAATCTGTAATATTTTTTGGATGCGACATATAATGTTCTATTTATAATATTACTATCTTTTGTAGTTATTAGTAATTAATAGTTTAAATCCGTATATACTTTTACACTAGACAATTCAACATATAATTGATCATGTAAAGTATTATAATATAGTAGTTTAAATCCGTCTCTACACTTGCTCTTAATTCACAATTGAATGTTACTAGTAGCATAATAATTACCATATAGTTGTTGCAAATGACAACTCACAACTATTTAGGACGTATGAGGTGTACATGTATGAGTTTGAAATGTGAGTTATGTCACATAAACAGTGAGTGGACTAAAATGAAAACTAAAAAACATGTATACCCGTATGAGTTGGGTACAAGTATTATTCCACATAGTACAAACCCTTTTTAACCTTTACTTGATTTTTCGGTGTGAAACAAACCACGCGAATGACTCACGCAACCCACTCACGCCTAGCCGGGATAGTGTTCCATGATCGTGAGTTGGGTCATACGACCACTCACACATGATATACCACATGTCTTTAGAAATTACACACACATTTACATATTTTATAAATCCAATGTCACCCGTCAACATCACATGAAAAATACTACATCATAATGAATGTCCACACTCATACATTCACTATCACATTCACAATTGTGAATGATACTCTAATTAAGAAAACAACTTTTCAGCTAAACATGTTTGAGTGGAGCATTTTATTACCATGAAGTTCTCACTTGGGTAACAAAGAACAAATCTGTAAGCTCTTAGTATGCAAAACAAAAAATATTGAGTGGTATAGAGTGATGGTTCTTACAAGCACATAATCATGGAAACAAGAGTGTAAATATCTTATAACAAGTATTGGAAACTACAAATGAAAATGTTTAACCTGAACTTTAGTCAAGACTGTATGATGCCCTTTACGGGAAACCGTTGACCGTAAATCCTCCATCAACCGC
>JBCNJP010000011.1:2513672-2616357 GCA_039602395.1 Deinandra increscens subsp. villosa
ATCGTTTGACCAGTAATATAAGAAGCAGCAGGCAAGCAAAGGAAGGCCACCAAAGGCGAAACTTCATCGGCTTCTGCAAGGCGTTTAAGAGGAGTTCTAGATGTCACACTATCCAAAAACTCCTTATTATCGAGCGCCTACACATAATAAAAATTTCCCAGCAAGATCGAATGAGAACAACGAAACTTAAACACTTTCTAGTAAAACAAAAGGTAAGATGAATTCATATTACATCTTGAACAAGAGAGGTTTTAGTAAACCATGGCGCTACACAATTTGTTCGAATGTTATCTTTCGCCCATTCGCACGCTAAATTCTTTGCAAGTTGATTCGTTGCACCTGTGGGTGTAAAACAAGCATTACACCATCTTTTTTTCTTTTCTTTTTGGAGGATCGAGTTATATAGCTTAAAACAACCATTCAATCGTACCTTTAGCGGCACTGTAAATCGACCCAACATATGCGTGAACCAGACCCGCAACAGACGATATGAACACGATACTTCCAACTCCGGACGCCTTTAAAAGAGGGTGTGCAAGTTGAGACATATGGTAAGAAGATTCCAAATTGGTAGCCATGAGCAAGGAGTACTCTTCTGCGGTATACTCTATAGTAGGTTTTCTAAACGCAGTCCCAACATTGTTTATCTAAAGGAAATAAATCACCACAAGTAAGCCTTAGTGGATTTCTTTCTAAAGTGAACCCATTTTGATCCGAACCCGTTCTGACACGTTACCCGATAACAATAAAAATGCTTTTTGCCCCAAGATTGCTCACTTTTAAATATTTTATGCTTAGATTGGATTACAAAATAATGTAAAATTGATTTCATATACACATAGACATACATATGATCTACAAATGAATGATTTTGAACACAAAGTCGTTGACTTTGCCTTTAGAAACAAATGACTTGCTGAAACTAGTTTTAGGTACGTGACATATCGTTTCTGAAACTTTGAGTCATAATCTATCATATGCATATGCTAGAAAGTCGAAACCAATGTTTTAAAATCAGAATTTTAAAACGGACCAAGCTTGTTTTAAAAAAAGGTTCAACTGGTTAATCCGAAGTCCGGATCGAAATAACTATTCAAACATGTAAATTGTATAATATACACTCTATAAACTTTCAAACACAACAAATGTAAAAAAAACTTCAATAAAGTCGTAAACAAAGTACAATTATCCAAAAGAATATCAATATAAGTTTTAATCAAACTACATTTGAGTGTTTTATGCATAAGTTTCTTATCATTTAGCATAAGTACGTGACTTAAGTTTTAAAAACATGTTCAATTAGCGCCCCGGTTCTAGGTTTTGACCGTTTGAACCGTAAAAATCCACCAGATAATAAATTAGCTCGGAATTAAACTAAATCAGACGCACCCATACCAGCCTAGCCTCTAGATACTCGTTCAAAGCCAGTTTTAAAACATTGCTCAAAACCTAATCATGAAGAAGTTAGTTTACCAGGATGTTGAGCTTGCCATTGAATAGCGACGAGACTTCTGCGACAAGCACTTCTCGTTGTGGGCGAGAAGCAAGATCGCAGACGGATCCAGTTACGGTGAACCCCTTGGCTGACCATTCTTGTAACCGTTGGTCGAGTTCAGAGCCGTTGCGCGAGCACGTGTGCACCACCGCTCCTAAAGCCGCGAGTTCCTCGACCACGGCGTAGCCGATTCCACGTGTACCGCCGGTGACGAGGGCCGTCATTCCGTCCAAACGCCACCTGGAACTGCCGGTTGACGGTGGAGTTGAGGTCATTTTCTGTTGTATGTGTGGGAGAGGAATGTTTAAAAGTTAAAAGAGAGGATACAAAATTACAAATCGAGTGGGAAAAAAGTGACAATATCCATATATAATTATATATATAGCCGACAATTTTGATAAAATATATGAAACGTTATCACAATATATGAATAAAAAACAATAACATATTCACCCATCATTATCGTTTCGATACATAAAATATGGGTGTTTATATTCATACATTGATATCTACACACGGTCGTGGGATTCCATTCGGCACAAAGTGATTTTTTTTTTACTTTATTTTTTAATTAGGTTTATAACCCGTGTGATATACGGGATGACATGCAATTAGTTGAACCCGGACATAACTAAGACATTAGATACGGTGGATTTCCTATGTAAATGACTTTTAGTAAAACCTTTTAGAGAATAAAGAAAGAAGACATTAAAATTAAGTAAAGAATAAGAGTTAGATCGGGTTTAAAAGAATTTAGTTGTGTTTGTTGTATTGTATATGAAATAGAGTAAATTATAAAGAAGGTTCTTTATGTTTTACTCATATTTTAGATTAGGTCCTTTAAGTAAGTGGATTACAGTATTACACCTGACATTATTTATGTTTTAAATATGTTTCATAGAAGGTCATTTATTACTAACTGGGTTAAAAAATATCGTTAGCTCAGGGGTAGTTTAGTCATTATACAAATTCTTTTAATAAAAACATAAAAATCGAAAATCCCATTTAATATTAAATCAATAAAAACAGTCAGGTCTTCTTCTTCCTCCTTCAACATTAGGGCTCCAATGATAGACAACTAAGAACTTGAGTGTGGAATTCAATTGAAGAAGAAGATAAAAAAGTTGATAGCAAAACTCATGAATCATCGTCGTCCCTACCTCCACCATGACCTATGGAAGTTAGATTAATGATGCCATCGCAATCACCACTTCCACCACTTCCACCACTTCCACCACCACAATTTCAAAAGTCGTCACCACCATTGCCACCGTCTTTGTAGATGCCTTCTTCGCCGCCAACATTCCCTAGAAAGATAGTTGCTAAATATTCATACATAAAATCGTGAAAATAAGTACTTTTGAAGGAAAAACCGAGCCCCCCTCCCCGCGTGTCCCTTCTGACCTTCGCCCCTGAATGAGACTGTGTGACTAGAATGTTTTTTGACGAACCATTTAGGACTTGAAAGTTTTCACTTGGATAACAAAAAGACAAATCCGTATGTTTGACAAAGCAGAAAATATCAAATATTAAGGAGGGGTGTTTTTTATAAGCACATAGTCATGGTAATAAGAGTGTCAATTTCCTATACAAGTATTGGAAATTACATAAGAAACTGTTTAACATGAACCATATAGACAAGAATGCAAGATGCCTTTATGGGAAACCGTTGACCGCAAATCCTCCATCAACTGCGATCGTTTGGCCAGTAATATAAGAAGCATTCGGTAGGCAAAGGAAGGCCACCAAAGGCGAAACTTCATCGGCTTCTGCAAGGCGTTTAAGAGGAGTTCTAGATGTCACATGAAGCAGATACATGAACGAGACCTGCAACAGACGATATAAACACGATGTTTCCAACTCCAGAAGTCTTTAAAAGAGGATGTGCAAGTTGAGAGATATGGTAAGAAGATTCCAAATTGGTAGCCATGAGCATGGAGTAGTCTTCGGTAGTACACTCTATAGTAGGTTTTACAATTGCAGTCCCAACATTGTTTATCTAAAGGAAAGAAATCACCACTAAGTAAGCCTTGCGAAATAGTGAAAAAGGCTTCTGTATCATGCGAGATATCTGTCACAATAGGTCCTATGTGTAGCTGCGAAAACTACACTTAGGTACCACTGCAAATAGTCAGAATGGAAAACCTAGCCTAACATAGATTATAACTGTCTATTAGCCACCCCGCCGTTAGGTTTGTTAGACTTAGTTATAGTTGTGAAATTTGGAAGAGGGCCCGAAATTAACTATACATTGTCTCTAAAACCGTTGAGCCGCCCTGTATGCATGTATGTACGAAGCCTAGTTGACAAAAAGAGAAGGGCTTACGAGGATGTTGAGCTTGCCGTTGAATAGCGACGAGACTTTAGCGGCAAGCAACTCTCGTTGGGGGCGAGAAGCTAGATCGCAGATGGATCCGGTTACGGTTAACCCCTTGGCTGACCATTCTTGTAACCGTTGGTTGAGTTCAGAGCCATTGCGGGAGCAGGTGTGCACCACCGCCCCTAATGCCGCCAGTTCCTCGACCACGGCATAGCCGATCCCACGTGTCCCGCCGGTGACGAGGGCTGTCATTCCGTCCAAACGCCATCTGGAGTTGGTACTTGATGGTGGCGTTGGGGTCATGTTCAATTCTAAGTACTTCTATGGGTGATAACGAAGCTAAGGGGATAGAAATTGTGTGGGAATTAGAGTGAGAATATCGACATTTAGTAGAATGATAATAATTTGTGACTATTTTGTATTTATTCAAATTTGTTGTATCCTTGTTCTATATATATAAATAGTTCACTTGTATTCATTTTTGTTAACTAGTGAGAATTAGAAAATTGCTCAAAGTCTCTTGATTTCATCTCAATTTACATGTTACCAGAGAATTCTTGATTCATTCAAACAATTTCTTGATCACTTTAATTCGAAGATTAATCATTACACCATCTTTCGTTCGTGGTGTCAAACTCTCGGACGAATCATTTGTCAATTTCCATTGTTTCTTCCTTTTTGATTTCTTATTGTCGATTTCGTAAAGGGAAAATTCCCAAAATGTCCATTTTGAAAAAAAGTTCAAGCTTTTGTCAATTAATTTGAAAAGTCTGTTCCTCATTATGTTCATGTTTTGCGTTCTTCCCCTTCCGTAGATTTTAGGTAAGTCCGACCGTTAACCATCCTATTAGATCTTTGTCACGTAACACTTTTGACTATAAAAATATGATCCAATCGACCATAACTAATGATTGTTCAACCATAAAAGTATGGTCTAATCGATCATAATTAATGTCAACTACACATTTCTTGGAAGCAATAAAAAAAGTCACGTAGGATTCAACCATATTTTCTTGGTAGATTCGACCATACTTTTATGGTCGAACAATAATTGACTATGGTCGATTGGACCATACTTTTATAGTCAAAAGTGTTACGTGGCAAGATCTAATAAGATGATTAACGGTCAGACTAACCTAAAATCTACCGAAGGGAGGAAGAACGCAAAACATAGACATAATGAGGAACAAACTTTTCAAATGGACAAAAGCTTAGAAACTTTTATCAAAATGGACAAAATGGGACCTTTCGTAAATGCATGATGAAGAACATCGTTTGCGGATTGCCTGCAAATGTTTCAACAAGATTCAAGACTTTGTTGATCCATTGAAACGTCACTCTTATGCCAAATATTGAACTATGCTTGCAGATGTGTATATGATCCATATGTAGAAAAGGCAAAGTTTCTTTGATCAAGTGTAAAATGAAGATTAGATTAAATTAATCATACAAAAAAAGCCCCATTGATTGACACATTAAAAGAAGTAAGCATATTCTTTTTTCTTCTAATACATAGACATATATCTTTTAGCTCCAAGATATAGTTGGAATTACAAGCTTATGTAGACAATGGATATAAAAAAGATAGAGAGATACTCATTACAAGGATTCTACTTTACACAAGTAGAACTCAACAAGAAATCTCTAATAACAGGCTTCACCCTCTCTGTTATCTTTATAGTACAAAAGAGTATAACCCTATAAACAAACACCATTCCAAACAAGACTCCGAGATCGATCCACTTCGAGTATCCCATCTCGACTTGCAACACATCCTTCAATATCATCTCCCCGTCGATGGTTCGTGGACCTCCCAAGAACGCCGGAAACTTAAGACCTTCGAACTCGTTTTTATACAATCCTTGTAATGCATACCTATGGAATGAAACATAATACATAGGGTATTTCCAAAACACTTGAGGTAGATCATTTGGAAACCTGAAAAATCCAGCACTTAGTATCATCAACCCTTGGATTCCGGCACCTGTTATGATGCCCATGAGCAAATTTGGGACGAGTGTGGCTACGATCATCATAAGGCACTCGACGAGTAACATTGATGCGAAGAGGACTAGTGTGAAGAATATGAATTGTTCGTGTTCTCTTCGAAGACCGGAAAGCGAGTAAGCTATTACTCCTGGGATTGAGGATATGAGAAGGAGGTAGGGAGTTGAGGAGATCATATGGCTGATAACAAATGAACCAACACCATAATGTCCATTTAGTCTCTCCCATTGAAAGACCTACATAGATATAGGTCATGCAACATGGTTGTTAAAAAAAGGGATTTGCTTTGAGCATGCATATTATGAATCTTGAAGATTACAAGCTAGAAATATATCAACAAATTAACCTTCAATTCTTCCATGAATGAGGGGAAACCACCAATGGCCAATAGAGTAAGGAATGAAGAAACAAACATGAGTATTGAAACCCTAGCCTGTCATTGTGAACCATAACAAACAGTTTTTAATATCACTACCAAAAAATAGTCTAGTGCAATACTTAAAAATCAACGTTTAAAAAAAAGTGTTGTATTATTTAAGAAAAGTGTTGCATTAAATCTTTCATGTAACATTACCTAACGTGCCATTTTACGTTTGTATTAGGTAATGTTGCATTAGATCTAATGATGCAACATTTTTTTTAGGTAGTGTACCATTTTTCTTATATAATGCAACACTTTTTGTTAAGTGTGGTTTTTTAAGTGTTGCATTAGGCTCATTTTTTGATAGTGTATCCATCTCTGGTAAACTAAACTGGAACTAACCATTTAAGATAACATTTTGGAAACAATTTATATATCTTTGAAACTACTAATTTGCTTCACAAAAGAGGGTTAATTTGTTTGTAACTCAACCATAAAGATCAACTCTTTTCAACTCCTTACAAATATACAACTTACATTTAAGGAGCCAAATCCAGAACCAAGATTGTAGAAGATAGTTCCAACCGCAAAACCCAAGATGATATATATACCAAGTCGTAACCAGTAGTATCCTATATCGCGATACATGTTTATGAATGATCTTTCCACCAAAACCAGACATTGTGTGATGGAACTAGCTTGCAGACTTCCTGTTTTTTCAGTCAGCCCTTCTTCCTACACAATTCACATTAATCCTCATTATATTCTGCTAATCATGTAATTAATCTAACAACACATATAGTCATGTACCTGGCCACATATAGCAGCTATTTCACTTTTGACTTCCTTATATATATCACAAGACTTGTAGGATTCGGAAAGTAGATCGTTTACTTGCTTAAAGGGAGTATTTCCAGTAATAGTATCCTGAAAGTGGGAAAGGAAGAACAGTTAGTTAAGTGAACAGTTAACTACCTTTTAAAGTTTTAAAGAATTAGCAACTTTAATCTTTATAGTTTTGCTCATCTTTTACTAGCTAGCTAGAAATTAACTTGATCCTGCAAGACCTCAAAGTCTTTGGAAGATTTATTACACACGAAATTATGGTGTAAACGAGCCAAGCCCGAGCTTGTCTAGGCTCGAGCTCGGCCCGTTTAAATTTAACAGAGCTCGAGCTCGAGCTCGAGCTCGAGCTCGAGCTCGAGCTCAACTCGTTTATTATTAATTATTATTTTTTATATATTGGTATAATTAAATTTTTATATATTTAGAATTATATATTTTTATATAGAAAATAATACATATTATTTACTTATTTTATCATAATTTTATATATAATAATAATTATTTTTTTAATATATTTAAAAAATTAAATAAAAATTATATAAATAAAAGCTCGCGAGCCAGCTCGAGCTCGATATGTAAAGCTCGAGCTCGTT
This sequence comes from Deinandra increscens subsp. villosa, assembly GCA_039602395.1. Classification (NCBI taxonomy): domain Eukaryota; kingdom Viridiplantae; phylum Streptophyta; class Magnoliopsida; order Asterales; family Asteraceae; genus Deinandra; species Deinandra increscens. Next base: position 2,521,295 of record JBCNJP010000011.1, read on the forward strand.
TATTAAACGAGTCCTATTTCAAAGCTTGAGCTCGGTTCGAGCTCATTAAGGCTCGGCTCGTTTCGAACTTTTTATCGAGTCGATCTCGAGTAGCTCACGAACGTCTCAGCTCATTTACACCCCTACACGAAATATCGAATGATTATAACCTACCTCATTAAAGTCTGTGTTGATAGTTATGAGGAAGTGATCTGAAGGACTTTGTAGAGCAGGACAAGGAAAACCACTTGCTGCAAAAAACTATTTATAACAACAAAAGGTGGTTACCTTCATAGTTAATTTATGATTTCTAATTCTAATGAAATTCCTTGATAAAAAGAATGAAGATTAGTTACCTGATTTGCTGCAAAAGTAGGACCAAAATATATTGTTTTCCCTGAAGAGAGAAGACAAAGACTGTTAAAAAGCCCAAAAACTTGACTACTAGGTTGATGAATAGCTACTAAAACTGTCATCCCATATTGTCTAGTGAGCTTATCAATCTGGTTCATGACATAATAAGATGCCGCGCTATCTAGACCGCTGGTAGGCTCGTCGAGCAAGAGAAGCTTTGGGTGTGTTAAGAGTTCTAAGCACACGCTAACACGTCGTTTTTGGCCGCCACTTAGTCCTTTGATTCCCCAGCCTCCTATTCTTGTGTTTATTGAATCTTGGAGGCCCATTTCCCTTATGGTTCTATCTGCTCTCTCCCTCTTCATGGATCTTGGCATGGATTTGGGTAGTTGTAGTTCGGCCGAGTAGTAGACCGTTTCTTTAACGGTTAGAGTCCATGTTAAAACTTGTTCTTGAGTCATATAGGCCTAAATTAGTTTAAAAGAAGTTTAGGCAGGATAATGTTGGTGTGATTGTATCAAAATCAAGAAATTATAGCCTTTAAATAAACTACATTATAAAAAAGGATCAAAATATTGGAGAATTATAACAAAGATGCATCTTCAAGTATGTTCTAATTAAATGAATTTGGAATTGCTAGGCTCATACCAAACTTTGGTATGTAAGCCTTTGTTTACGCCCATTAACTAGAACTCGTCCCGTGTGCCTTGCGTTTGAAGCTATCCGCCCTGCAATTGTACATAAAAAACATGCAATCCAGATTGCGTTAGAAGTCCCTACTTTTAAACGGCTATTCCGATTTGACTAAAGATTTGACCAAAATGATCATCATCGTGATGATCTTTTTGGTTAAACCGGAACAGCCGTTTAAAAGTAGGGAGTTGTGACGCAATCATGCAATCCAGATTGCGTAGTTCCTTACTTTTTAACGGCTGTTCCGATTTGACCAAAGATTTGACCAAAATGATCATGATGATCCTTTTAGTCAAAATGGAATAGCCGTTTAAAAATAGGAAGCTGTGATGCGATCTGGTTTCCGTCACAGTTCCTTACTTTTTTAACGGTTGTTCCGATTTGACCAAAGATTTGACCAAAATGATCATGATGATCCTTTTGGTCAAAACGGAATAGCCTTTTAAAAATAGGGAGTTATGACGTAATCTGGATTGGGTCACAACTCTCTGCTTTTAACTTAATGGTTGTTCCGATTTGACCAAAAGGATCACCATAAGGATAATGTGAAATTAGATGTACTAGGGTGGGATTAACTATAAAAGTTCTTGAAACATGCAAAGGTGAAATGGAAAAGTAGTTATATATACCAGCCAAAGAATCAAGGAGAGTGGACTTGCCACAACCAGAAGGACCCATAATGGCAACAATCTCTCCTGGTTTAGCATAGCCAGTGACACCATTAAGTAAGGATTTACATTCATCTTTCTGTGCACTTGAAACAGTCACTCCAACATCCTCCCATGTCAAGTAGGCACCACGCCTCCTTTTATCCGCCACACAACCCTCAGACTCGACGATTTCGATGCCCCATCCTCCTTCATTTGGTTCAGGACTTATGCCAATATGGTTGTATACCAAACTACCCATGCAAGATTAAAGAACAAAAGAGTAAAAGATTAAAAGAGAGAGAGAAGTTGAGTTTCTAAATAGTTTGAAAAGGTTAGAAGAATGAGGGCTTCATATATAGTAAGAGCTAGGAAGTGTCAAGACAAGCAATGGGATTTCTTTTACAAATTCTTGGATTTTGGGGACCATCACTCATAGGGGAGAGAGAGGATTGCATGCAAAAAAAAAAATTTAAAATTTAAAAAAATTGAAAAAAAATGTCACTATGATTTGAGTCTTAATCCTGCCCAAACTTGGCATACAAAAGTGTAACAGTAAAAATTCTCCCTTGCTAATAAAAGTAGTAAAATCTAACGGAAAGTTGGTTTTAGAGAAAGAGAGTTTAAGAGCTTCTTGAAATAGTTATAAACCTGATTTATTTACATTAAAATCAGGAGTAGGAGTGTAGGACTATAATCATATATTATAAACCACCTTTTTTTATAAATTATACATATTGTGATGGTTCACATATGGCGCCATCTTTAACATTACAATATATAACTAACTATTATGACATTTAGGATATAATTTATAATACAATAAACACTAGTCATCTACAAGTCTTGATTATACTATTAGAAAGTTAAAAACTTACACTAATAGAAAGTTATACTTTCATCTACGGACGTTTCAATCGGAAAATTGTTGGTTAAAGCCATCACCGACAAGCTAGTTTCCGTCGGTGAAAGTCCGTCGCAAAACTGCTTCTTGGTAATATGAGTCATGCTGTCGTAAATTGGCTACGGATCACCGACACCCACTCTCCAACCAAGTTTCATAAGTTTTCGATCAAATATTCACAATGTGCATGAATAAGCGACCGGGTTGGTTACTTTATCCTTTTTAAAATATAAAGTTTATTGTTAAGTTACCGACGAATTACCCGTCGGTAATTGTATTTATTTATTTTATATATATATAATGTAGAATGTTATATATTATAGAGTAAACTTCACTTTTGGTTTCCAAGATTTGCATATTTTAACACTTTTAATCTAATTTATGAAATTCTAACATTTCAGGGCGGCCTAACGTTTGATTATTTTCTCAATTTTTGTCACTTTTAAAATTTTCATCCAAATTAACGGTTAAAATCAGTCAAATAGGATATAAATAAGGGGTATTTTTATAATTTAACCATCCCCTTTTATTATTGATACAAAACGCAGTAATTGACTTCCCCTATTATTTATTTGGATAATGTGACATTTTGACTGAGAAGTTACATAGACTGTTTTTTTTGGGAAGTCATATTACTGTGTTTGATGTATTAAATAACAAATAAAGGGGATGGTTAATTATTGATCTTGACAATAGCCACCCGGGGATGTGGAACTATCTCAATTTTCAATAACTTATGGAGCTGCTTGCTCGAGTACAGTCTGCCAAGATTTGGATACTTGGAAATGGTGTAAAATAGTGACTCGACAATTATTGATGAAAGATATGAGGCTCACAACTTGCAGAAGTTCTTAAAATGTTATAAATTTCTAGAAGATTCTTCGGCTCACTTCCTAGGAAAGCTGTTAAATATGCTTGCAGAGCGGTCTTAGATAGATTACCAAAAGTGATGTTTACTCTATTTGTAATATAGATAGATGCTCCATAGTAAATCTACAAACCAAGTTTACACTTAGCATGATAAAACGCATGCACTTAGCGTTATAAAAATTTTCAAGAACGTTAATTTTTCTACTGTTTAACATGTCGTAACACACGCAACCTAGCCTAGCTATTACGAATTTACGAATTTATAAATCTAAAATAACTTATTATGAATGAAAAGAAAATCAACAAAAGTTAATAGAACTACGTGGATAACCCAATCATCTGACTCTTGTTCACAGTCGTAGTTGCTTTCAATTTGGATTCCATTGCCCTACACCAGAGGGTATGTAAATATGTTAGCAACTTATTTCCTCCAATTTGCATGTCTATATATTGAACAACTGCCGATCAGTGGGCGCACTCTCATTTTCCTAGGGCTATAGACCTTGCCCACAATTGAACTTTAACCATCTAGACTCCATTTTTTCCTTTCGGTCGGTGACTAAGTTTGTCTGGATCAAACCTGGCGGCATTTAACTTTACAATATATTATTGTGGCTTGTAACAATAATAACAAATTTATCTTATTTGAATCTCATGAAAGTTGTTAGGTGATTTTAATAGGGAGTTGATACACACACAATTAAATTTGAATATTATTTTTTTGTATCAGCAAACATCATTAACACGCGGTTACCTGAGGGTTGAGGTTACATTTCGTATATATTTTATTGTAATTGAGTACACTTGTACCAATGATAATATAATTCTAAGATTAATCTCATTGGGGAGCGGGTCCAAGGGACAGAGCCACTGGCTAGAAAATACATCAAAAATTAATTTGGTCCAAAAATTGACGTATTGTTTTCGGAGGGACAAAATGTGTAATTATTGCAAGTTTAACTTAAAATTCAAAATTAGATAACTGCAAAAGTAGTTATCCAAACAGACGCTACATTCCTGTAAAATCTGATTTAATCGACATTAACTGATCTGGTTCGAAATTCATCAAAAACAACAATTTTATGGTTCCTTGATTCAAAGTCTGGATCATGTCTGATTAAATACTCGAGTGAACCATTGAAATATTCAATTAGAAAGTGTTTCACGTTTTTCAGATTATCCAAACATTCGAAATTTCTAACACCTTGCACCCTGAGAGTTACAATCATAAAACTATATATAAAGTTAGAGTTGTTTATGAATAGCTTCTTCACTTCATTAGGTCATGTAGCTCTGATAGTTGAATGTCATGTGACATCATCCGATTAATTATATTTTCTTTAATATCGTTACGTAGTCATTTCGTATTTACATTTTATTTATTACATTGAGTTTTATCAATACAACTGTTTGTGTATTCGTTATCCGCGCAACTAAACTAACACGCGAATCAGTAAGATCTAGTTTGATAGTTTCTAAAAAAATCAAACCTAGAACCACATTTTTCTTGAAACATTAAATGATTTGATGATTACTACAAACCAACTTGTGGCGGTTGATTATTTATAGTTTGAAGACGACAAAAATTAGCCTCCTAAGTCCTCAAATTCTCAAATTATTCATAAACCAAGCAAGTCGTAGGCTCGTAGCTCTTACCGCAACTTTGGGTTGTCCTGAGTGCACATTTTTCCACTCCGCAAAATTTCTTTTGATTGTATGTGTCAACGTTTGTATGATCAATAACTTTTTTTTTTTGGCTTTAAGTGGTTATTTTGTGTGGTTGTTACAACTCTGCTTGATAAATCTACTCCTTCCATCGTATTTTTTTATTTTTATCACATAAGTGTCTTAATCACACACGAGACATGAAGATCTTGAGATGGATATGTAGATACAGAACGTTAGACCATACAAGGAATAAAGGATTTTAGAGTAAGATTAGGGGTATCACGCATCTTAGATAAAATTTGGGGGGGGGGGGGGGGGGGTGTTGATATATGGTTCGGACATGAGCGGGAAAAAAACATACAATGACTCTTGTAGGATCTACATTGTGAAGGGGAAGAGAAACAGAGGCAGAGCTAAAATTGAAATGAGAATAGAAGATTTTGTAAGATTTGATAGGCTTGCACATCTTTAAGGACATGATCATTAATAAAAGTTTATAAAAACGCATGATAAATGTGGGAATTTCTACCTTTCTTGGTGATATGCCACTTCACTTTATGTTGGTACATGTTCAAGTGCATATAAAAGCAATGATAATTTTGCGCACCTTTTAAGTTTTAAATTCATAAACCGATCACTCACTACGACACGTAAAGGTAGCTGTACCATATATGCTATAGTGTTGGCACGATACCGAGTATCGTCCAAGGACACAATAGCTCCAAATACTAAATTGTTGTTGTCTAGCTTAACATAAATCGAAGGTATTGAGAAAAACTAAATAACATACAAGTAAAATAGAAATAAAAATGATGATTCAACAAAAATACAATGGGTTTGATAATACAAGGCAAATCTTGCAAAAAGATAAACCATGTGGGTCTATATTTGAATATAGTCCAAAGTACAGGGTAGCCAAGTGTAAAACATCCTTATCCTCTCCCTTCACTTTCAAAGAGTGTGTATGTGGTGGGAAATGCAGCCAGTTAAACATGTTGCCAAGATTCTGCAACCAAAGCTGCTCATGGAGATCACCCATTCATCTTCAACCCACCCACAATTTCACCAGGTAATATCTTCCCTCTTTTGCATTCTTCTCTCTCAGATTACCATGAACTCCTCTGCTTTGTTTTAAATCAATGATTTGAAATAGGGCTCGAATCGTATCGCTAAAAAGCTCGAAAAGAGCCGAGCTTAAGCTTTGAAATAAGGCTCGTTTACTAAACGAGCTCGAGCCCGAGCTTTACGTAGCGAGCTCGAGCCGGCTCGTGATGTTATTTATATAATTTTTATTTAATTTATTAAATATATTTTTTTAAAAATAATTATTATATATAATATTATGATATAGTAAGTAAATAATGTGTTATTTTCTATATATAAAGAATAATTCTAAATATATATAAACTTAATCATAATAATATATAAAAATAAAAAATTAATTATAAATAAGCTGAGCCCGAGCCGAGCTCGAGCTTAAATAATTCTCCACGATTTAGAAATAAAGCTCGAATCGAGCCGAGCTCTGTTAAATTTAAACGAGCCGAGCTCGGGCTCAGCTCGTCTTACACCCCTACAAATCATCATGCACACTGTGATTTCTCTGATTTTGGTCTGAATAGGTCTTACCCCATAGCTTCATTGTTGGGTGATTTGAAATCTTCATCCTTGTGTTGCTTCCGCACTCGATTATGCTTCAAATATACTCATATAGGGCGATCAGAGATCGACCACCAACGAAAAAGAAAACAAAGAAGACAGTTGATTCAACCGAAAAGCCAACCCGATGAACATCCTGCTACAGTTTCTGCACATGAAGATGATATCTCTAACGCAACGTTAGTATGGAGGGCGATCAAATTACCAATCTACTCGGTTGCATTGGTTCCACTGACCGTAAGTTGCTCGCCGAGAATTAACAAATTTAGGGGTGTAAACGAGTCGAGCCGCTCATGAGCTACTTGAGATCGAATCGACAAAAAGCTCGAAACGAGCCGAGCTCAAGCTTTGAAATAGAGCTCGTTTACTAAACAAGTTCGAGCCCGAGCTTTACGTAGCAAGCCCAAGCAGGCTTGCGAGCCTTAACGAACCTTATATGTATATAATTTTAATTTAATTTATTAAATATATTTTTATATATTAATTATTATTATATATAATATTATGATAAAATAAGTAAATAATATGTATTATTTTCTATCTAAAAAAAATAATTCTACATATATATAAATTTAATTATAATAATATATATAAAGAATAAAAATTATCCTAAACGAGCCGAGCCAGAGCTTAAATAATATTCCACGAGCCGAGCTCGAGCTTCAGAAATAGAGCTCGACCCGAGCCAAGCTCGAGCTCTGTTAAGTTTAAACGAACTGAGCTCGGGCTTGACTCGGCTCATTTACACCCCTAGAATAACAATCTTATCATGTACGCAGCACGCCAACTTTTGATGAAACACCATTGTCTGTGTGTAGGTAGGAACAGCAGCAGCATATCTGCAAACAGGGTTGTGTTCAGCCAGACAGTATGTTCTGCTTTTGTTTTCGTCGGTTCTTATAATTACCTGGCTCAATTTAAGGTAAGAAAATCACCAAATTTATGAAATCGAATTCGCGTGTTTGGTGTGGGAAGTATGTTCATATGGTGTGTAATCTGGACAGCAACGACGTTTATGATTTTGATACAGGAGCAGATGTAAACAAGAAAGAATCTGTTGTTAACATGATCGGCAGGTAGATTGTAACCAATCTTTACAAGCTCAAGGCTCAGGCTCACTCGAAATTGGCTCGTTTATTTGTTTTGTAAACGAGCCGAGTCCGAGTCAAGGTTGGATAGGTCAGTTGGCCCGTTTAAATTAAAGCCCAAATTTTAATTTATATAGATATATATAACCTAAATATAAGTTTATTATTCATTACATATTTGTTAAGTTAAATACTTAAAGCTCATGTTTTTTTATGAAAAAATAAATAAATTAAATAATTAAAAAAATATATTGAATTATAGATTCTTCTTATGTTAAAAATATTATGTTTTGATTTTAGATACCAATATGGGTAAAAATGTATATTATTATAAAGTTTCAAAAAAATTAAAAAAGTAAAATGAGCCAGCTCGACGAACCATGAGCTGGCTCAGAGCTTTTCACGAGAAGAGCCTATCTCAACATTTTAGCCCGTTAAGATAAACGAGCTAAGCCTAAGCCCAACCTAACCCAGCTCGGATCGTCTCGTTTATCTCTGTAAAACGTTTGTATACCGTGCCTATGCAGTCGGTCAGGAACCCTTATGGCTGCATTATTATTGCTCGGTCTCGGGTCTATTGGGCTTGTCTGGGCATCCATGAAAGCTGGAAATATGAGGTCAATGTTGCTACTGGCTTCTGCTATCACTTGTGGTTACATATATCAGGTACAAATACTACACCACTCAAAACAGAAAGTTGAAAAGTTCCCATTATGCATTATGCTTAGCCTGTAGTTTCATAAAACTAACCTGGCTATAGTGCCCGCCTTTCCGGTTGAGTTACCGGGGTCTTGGAGAACCGTTGTGCTTTGCGGCTTTCGGTCCTTTTGCAACCACAGCCTTTTACCTGTTGCAGGGAAGTAGCACAAGGGTGGAGACGCTACCGATAACTAGCACAATTCTATCGGCTTCGGTTCTAGTTGGCATCACAACATCTCTTATTCTTTTTTGTAGCCACTTTCACCAGGTAATGTTATTTTTTATATATAAGTCGATTTATGTTATGTTTTATCTCTAATAAGTAAAAGAGTTAACTTCCTTTTGGTCCCTGAGGTTTACCAATTTCTCAATTTTAGTCCAATTCTCAAAAAAAAAATCAATTTAAGGGTCTCACCTTTGGTTTTTTTCTCAATTTTGGTCACTTCTAAAAATCCGTCCAAATTAACTGTTAAAATGAAGGGAATTTATGTCCAAATTAAACTCTCATTCACCTTTAGATAGATCGAATGCCTTTTTAAGTTGGTGAATGAGAGTTTAATTTGGACATAAATGTCCTTCATTTTAACGGTTAATTTGGACGGATAGATCAAATGCCTTTTTAAGTTGGTGAATGAAAGTTTAATGTGGACATAAATGCCCTTCATATTAATGGTTAATTTGGACGGATTTTTAAAGGTAACCAAAATTGAGAAAAAAAAAACCAAAGGTGAGACCCTTAAATGGAATTATTATTTTTTTAATTGGACTAAAAGTGAGAAAACTGGTAAACCTAAACCTCAGGGACCAAAAAAGAAGTTAACTCATATTACTCTAAGTAAAATATAAAAAAAGTTTTTATAAATATTTATGTTATTGTTTTTTTGCCATCTTTTTAAGTTTGCTGAGATATTTTCTTGATTTGCAAACTCAGATTGCAGGTGATAAAGCAGTAGGAAAACTCTCTCCACTGGTATGTAGTCTTACAAACCACAACGGTCCATGCGGGTTTGTATAAAAATATGTATAAAAAATCCAAACCAGCATCCCGAAACACGCAAGTGACTCTAAATGGGCTCGGGTTTTCACTCTTTACAGGTGAGGATTGGCACAGAAACAGGTTCAATTGTGGTGAAAACAGCAGTGATTTCGCTCTATTCACTTCTGTTTCTTCTTGGCATTTGTAGAGCTCTTCCAATCACTTCCATTGTAAGCTTTTCAAATGGTCTCTTTTTCATAAAAATGTATACTTTTTTGCAAGTAAAATATATCAAAACTGACCTGGGTTTTGTGATGCAGTTTCTGTGTGCACTTACACTACCCATGGGCAAGCTCGTGATCAACTTCGTATCAGATAACCACCAGGTCGGTTGCAACTTCCAAAATCACTAAAAATCTGTAAAACATCAAGATGATTAACGGGTTTCGTACTTTCGTTCTTGCAGGATAATGCAAAGGTGTTTATGGCAAAATATTTTTGTGTTCGATTGCATGCATTATTCGGAGCTGCTTTGGCTGCTGGGATGGTAGCAGCCAGGATTATAGCAAGAAATAATGTACCAAATGCAATATTTACTTGATTACCACCATTCCAAAATCAGGAATTCCTATACTCTTTTTTATGAGTTAGTATATGAAGCATGAGTGATTGTACAACAGCCTTCAATAATTATATATTAGTTCTGCTAGAGCGACTATTATAACACTAGTACAAAAATAAAAACCAGTTTCATTTACTGACAAGAAAAAAACAAATACGGTCAAGTGTGTGGGACTGTGGGCCCTTGGGGGGGGGGGGAGTGAAAGTGCACTAATTGTAAACTAATTTTAACGTTATTTTACTAGTTTCGTGAAAATAAGAAATAAGAAGATCTTGGACAACAGATCTATAAAAAGAGTGAGAGATCTGATGTCTACTTTTTCTGTCAAACTCGTGGTCACTTGTCAGTGGGCGGAAGATCTTGGACGGCAGATCCAAGCTCAGTCCAAGTTAGCAAACATTTTGTTATTTTCACAAGAGTGGGAGATCTATTCGTATTAGTTTTCTATAGCTAAAAATTTTGCTCGATAATATATATATAAAAGATGTGTTGGACGGCTAAACGTCATACAACATTTAGCTAGCGAAAATTGTGTTTGGAACTTTGGACATGGGAAATATACTAAAGAGTTTCGATTCATAATTACAGAAGTAATGAACAATACACTATCTAATAAGACACGAATCTTTACATGGCTCGCTGAAGAACCCGATTAAACCCAAGTCAACAACAACACTTGCAAGATCTCCGACTCTTTAAGAAAACCAAATCTTATTTACCATCATTGTGCTTGCTTTGAGAGGGGCGCTATATGCAAAACTAAGATAAATACTTACATGTAACTCGAGAATCAATAGAGCCCTAAAAACTTCCACCAGAAACCACCAACAACCGCCCAGATCACTGCGTTCACACAGGCCATAATGAACCCGATTCTGAAGATATCTGGGAGGTCTACATAACCAGCTGCCAACAAAAGATGAGCAAAAATAAATGTGTCATTCTTGATGTTATGACAACATTCATGTCATAAGTCGAAATTTCAACTTATATACTTATGAATGGGTCAAAAAGTTATGCAAGTCATATTTTATCTCAAATGAGTCAAAGAGTAAACGGGTCAAGATCTTTTTAAAAATTTAGATTATTTTTAAAAAATTAATTTGTATAAGCAGATTTGACACACTAGTTATTTATAACAAGACCTGGAAAAGATGACATATTTTGACCCGTTAACTCACCCGCCCATTTTTCAACCTATACAACTAACGCACCTCCAAAGTAAACGGCTGCCTGCCCACTACTATAATGCGTTAAAGCACCAAATAAGTTTGTATTATAAGCTAAGGCGAGTGCAGCCAACACCGGGGGCACCCCAGCTGCCACATGCATAGCAAGAAAAGCCGAATATAAGGCTCCCACATGACCCGTTTGGCTTGCAAACATGTAGTGAATTAAGAAGTAAGCTGCCTGAAGAACACCAAACGCCACAGGCCAGCTCAATGACAACGATTGCAAATTTATTGCAACATAGCTCGATATCCATTGGACGATCCCAAGTTCAGTTAATTGGCTAGACATGCCCACGAGCACTGCAAACCACGCTAAAGTGTCCCATGCTGAAGTTTCGTTTAAGCAGTCATCCCATTCAAGCACTCCTAATAACAAAAGTATCGATAATGCAATCATTGCAGTAAGAACACTAGATATCCCGATCACATCCCTGTATAGAGAATGAACCACATTAGTACTTTGGATTGGGCAAGGGGCCGTTGAGCATGTGCGGGAGGTGCGACGGAACATGAACCATCATTTTAGGGGGGTCAAATTTTTTTAATTATATACATATATGAGATTTGTACGATTTATCAGTTAACTATTTAGAGTGTCATTTTAAAACTATAATTTTTTATATTTTTTGCTATAACTTAATTTTTTCCTTATTTAAAACTTTTTCTATCTGCAATTTTTTCGAATGGGGCCCAATTTTTTTAGCTTAAACGGCGCCTTATATCCTCGAATGGGGCCCAACTTTTTCTATCTGCAATTTTTTTGGATGCACATTTTGAAACTGTAGGAGAGGGAGAAAAACTGATATGATCAATACTGCATACCCAAACACCCATAGAGAGACTGCAAGAAGCATGGTGCTAATCATCACCCACTCGTTAGTTGTAACCGGGCCCATAAGTTCAAGTTTCTTTGCAGCCATAGCAGGGGCATCAGGCGTGTCTTTGGTTTCAGGCGGGTATATTTTGTACAAAATATATGGAGTAACTAGTAGTGACACTAGAGCAGGTAGACTAGCCGCCACGAACCATTCGACCCATGGGTTTGCAACCACGACCCCAAGCTCCTCGGCTAGTTGCAGACATAAGAGATTTTGTGCTGCAGCAGTCAGAAAAAGAGCACTAGAGTTACCAGCACACTGTCATTGATTATAAACAACCTCGTAAGCTAAAGACATAATGTCATGAATAAGGTGCTAAACATGTTGTTTTTGAAGGTTAGCGGGTCTAACCCGGCAAGAACCCGAATACAAACCAGAACTTGACACAAACTTTAAAATCGTGTTAGACATAAGAACCCTAAGACGACATGAATATTTACGGGTTGACCTGGACAGGACCCATTTAACATGATTATGTTTTTACTTTTCACATATTAATGCTTTAAAACTACAACTTTTACATATGATTATATTCGGACCAAATCACGAGGACCCGACTGACTTGAGCGTCCTAGTGCCCTCGAAGCTACGGCTCTCGGGCCCTCTAATGAGTTTTTCCTGTAACTGCAGTTAGCAAGAAGATATGAGAGGAACAAGCTAACTCCACCATGGATCTAAGATGGGGTCATCTTCTATCTATTCATGGACCATCTACCCAAAGATTGAAGCAACAAGATTTTGCTTCATATATAAAAAAAATTACAATTTAATTATAAAATATTATGTTAACTTTTTAAAGTTACAAACTTTGGCAAAAAAATACAATACCAATTTAATTTATAACATAAAATACAATCGAAAAAAGAAAGATAAATGGGCTGAACGTGTCACCCCGCCAATTCATTGGGTTGGCACAAACATAGCCCGTTTAGCTAAACACGTTTAGAGGTTCGACCAGAAAATAACCCATACTCATTTCTACTAAACTCAAAACCGCAAATTTCATATTAGGTTCGTATCATGTCAGAAATTCACACACTTCATAAAGATTCAACTAAATACAAGATTTGAATACCTAGAACTGTAACCGAATGAGATAAGATCCAAGCTTTTTAAACTTTTTGGCAAAAAAATACAATACCAGTTTAATTTATAACATAAAAAATACAATTAATTAATTAAAGATAAACGGATTGAACGTGTCACCCTGCCAATCCATGAAACCAACCCAAACACAACCCGTTTAACTAAACTTAACTAAACACGTTCACAAAACAACGAGTCCCGAACCCGTTTATACTAAACTCAAACCCGCAAATTTCATGTTAGGTTCATGTCATTCTAGAAATCCACACCCAACAATTCATAAAGATTCAAGATTTGGGTACCTGGAACTGTGACTGAATGAGAAAAGCTCCAATCTTTTTAGCCGAGGGATCATTCGGCTTACTCCCAGCCGAAACCGCCAACGACTTAATAATCGGCAAGAAAACCCCACCGGCCCTCGCGGTGGTGCTCGGCATCGCCGGAGCAATCACCGCCTCACTCAACGTCAACCCATAAGCCAACCCCAACGTACTCTTCCCCAACCCCTTCACAAACCAATTCGCAACTCTCTCACCCAATCCCGTTTTCACAAACCCCCGGGCGAAGAAAAACGAGATCACAATCAGCCAGATAACCTCGTTCGAGAACGCGCTAAACGCCGTCGTAAAGGGTAAAGTGTCGGTTAGGATTGCGGTTGTGAGCATTAGAAACGCCCACGCGCCGACGGGGAGAGGGGAGAGGACGAGCCCGGAGATGGTGGAGAGGAAGATGGAGAGGAGCTGCCATGATTGGTCGGTGAGTTCGATGGGTTTCGGGATGATGAAACGGAGGGTTAGGCCGATTGCGAGTGAGGTTGCGAGAGGGAGGATTTTCGCGCCTTGAATTTGGGGATTTGGAGGGATTTTTTTGGGGATTGGGTTTTGGTTGTTGTTTGAAGCGGAGAGGAGGGTGGTGGGTTTGGAGAGGGTGGTGGTCGGAGGCGGTGGTGATCGGAGGGGGGAGATGTGGCGGGATCGGAGGTGGGAGTGGGTGGTGGGATATGGGGAGAATGTGGAGGAGAAGAGGGCGGAGGTTTGCATTGCCAAATGGGGACGAAAATGTGGGAAACTGAGAAATGGAGGTCGACCACCAAATTCATGAATGGTGACACTTTCGATATGTTATTTGGAATCTCATCACGACAAATAATGTTACTTTCGACATGTTACGACCATAGATAGATTGTGTAAATAACCAGATCCTTCTGTATTACAGGTTTATCGAAAAAACCATCTCCACTTAAATGTTCGCGTTGGTTTATTGTTCATCGAAGCAGGGGGTCTCCCAAACTCTCTGGAATCGGTCTCTCTATCATTTGTGGTAGAGGTAAGGTTGTCTACTTCTCTGTTTTCACCCTCCAGAGACCCTATAATAGTACTCTTACCGGATATGTATGATTGATTGATTGATTGTTGGTTTATTGTTCACTTAAATTTAGGGCCCATTTAAAGATTTCGGACCAAGTCAAAGGTTTTTAAAAAAACTGACTGAGTCAACGAAAATTTGTGTATGGTTAGACGTTTTGGACCGGGTCAGCCGATTTTTTTGAGTCAAACAAACACGATGATAACTGGTCGAGTCAGTGGTTAGGTTTTTTTTTTTTTTTTATTAAACTCAAATCTTTTATTAACCGAATTGAAATACAAGAGAACAATCACCCCGGCGGGCAAGGGAGGCGGGCAACAAGCTGCGCCGTCAAGCCTTTCTGAATAGCAAAACTAAGTCTCGTGAAAACAACATCCCTAGCACCAGAGGTCATTACATTACCATGCATGACCCGTTGAACTCTACTCAGAGTTTCCACGGCCTCAGAGGCGAGGACCCCAAAAGTGTCAAAGGCAAAAGGACCAAACACGTGTTGATTTTCAATGCACGCTTTCTCATGCTTGTTCACTTTTCCCATCGCAGCCTTAGAAGCCGCATGCCCCACTTTGAACTCCCCAAGCCCCAAGCCCACCAGAGGGGAGACCCCAGTGAGATCCAGGCATGCGTGCTTCCCTCCTATCCACCCAAAGACCAAGATGTCTGCCGGTCTAAGAGTCGATCGCCCATCAGCCGGGTCCGTCAGGAAGTTGACCGGAGCTTCTTTCTTCGCTGAAATCCCTGCGCGCTTGAATATGTCAAATAGAACATCCCTAACCAAATCGTGTCGATATTTAAACCCCGGGAGTTCTTTGCAATGAACAACATGTTCCCCAAACGAATCCAAACACGCTTTGCGACAAACGGGGCATCTCTCATCTGACGGGAAAATAGGAATCATGAGGCGGTATTTAAGAATGGCACGATATTCTACCGGAGACATGTGCTGGCCCAACCCCTCGATAGGGATAACCCGGAGGAAATCTTGGGCATGTGGCGCTTGTAAACATCCGAACACGGCTTTTTGTCTTACGGTCATGTCAAACTTCACTTCCTTCTCTTGCATGATTTTACCAAAAAGGACACGAGCCAAAATGAGAAAAAACCGTTCAAGTTTGTTTATTTTACGGGGATAGATTCACTTAACGGTTACGAAAAACAACCCATAGTAAATCAAAACTTCCACTTCTGATTTGTTCAGGTGATGGAAAATCATAGAGCATCACAAACCCTGCTTTATTCATTGATTTGTCTTACCATCTTGACCAACGTAGGTCAAGGTCAAGGTCAAAAGAAAAGTCAAAGCATGCTACTATAGAAGACAAGGCCAGGTTGGTAAATGGTAATATGCAATCAATTTTTAGAATTTCTTTTTTTAATGAATATCGGTCTATATAATTCAGCAGCCTCTCCTTTCCATTTGGCGAATTGGCGGCTAAGGTTTTGCTCGTCTCACGGTCACCAATCGTCATAACTCACCCGTTGCTAAAGATAATTTCATAATAAGGATCATATTCATAGTGCAAAAAGCCAAAAACACATGTATGAAATTTTGTTGGTATAGTTTAATGAGTTTATTGTAATCCAATCGTTTACTAAACTATGTAGTAAAATAACTAAAACAAGTCAAATACGTCTTGTTATTTAAATTAGTTCTTCAATAGTTAAATTCATGATATATACCTATCGTAAGATTTAAACTCAAGAGTTTTTTTTAGTTATAGCCTTTTAGTTATATAAGTTAATCTAAATACATGTGGTATTTTTGTTGGTCCTTTGCCGATAGAATCTATAACAGTCACTGAAAACCCTAAAGAAAAGAAACTAAAGGCTAAGCCTTAGAGCTCGTTTTGGTTCATATAATTTTTATGAAGGAATTCAGATTTAATGAAATTAGAATTAGGTTCATATAATTTTTTAAAGGAATTCAAATATAATGAAATTAGAATTAAAATCATGTTTGTGATTTGATTTGTAAACTTAAGGAAGGAATTGGAATATTAAAACTTAAAACACCGAAATGACTAAACTACCCCTTCTTATCTCATCCTATTTTTCATATTAGCAACCCTAGCCTTATCAATCTCCAATGACCACAATCAACTATTTGATTGAAATTAGAATAATCACAACCGCAGGTAGTGAAGAGTTTCGGTTTGATTTTAGGTCGAACAACCCTCATCGTCTTCATCTTGGTTCGACAACCCTAAGCATCTTGCTTTTTTTACTTTTGTTCTAACAACCCTCATCGTTCTAGGTTCATGGTTCCTCGTTCTTCTTCTTGGATTCAATTTACTTAACTGCTTTTCTTCATCGATTTTAGTTCTTTCTCTTCAGTTTCAACAACCCTAATTACTTTTTCTTCGGTTCGATTTACATAAGCAACAACTTTTGTTATTTGTTATTTGGTTATCCCCTTTTGCGATCTTGATTCCTTTAACAATTTCACATAACTTTTGATACTATTACGTGAGGGTAATAACGTCTTTTTAACACCTCTAATTTTGATTTATTGACGGGTCATGGGTGACGTAGGATCCTATCACCCACAAACATCTTCGACTTTCCACACCCACAACCCTTTCCTACTTTTTTCTCTTTGCAATTTGCATTAAATTACTCGTCTCTTTCCTCTATAAATCGCCCACCAATTTGGGCTCTTCTTTATTACATCAAAATTTTCCCAAATTTCTTCAATTCCATTCGATTTCCATCCTTCTCAACGGATTAATGGCTTCGATTAACATGTCTTCTCCTTCCACATCTCTACTACGCTCAAAGTAAGCTTTTCTAGGTTTCAATTTCATTCGATATGATGCCTATTAACGATTCCCGCAATCGATAACAATCGAAAACCTTATTTTCTTTATTATATTGATTGTAGCTTGTTCTATTTCATGTTAATTTGAGAAATTGCTGCTCGATTCACACCAGTCGATATTTGCTTGTTAATTATCTTGTTATTGATGATTAATTAGACGGTTTAAGGATTATAATCCGAAGTTTTTGTTAGATTTGAAGCTTATTCTGTTCAAATTACGAGTTGCCGTTTTCAAATTACGAGAAATCGCTGCTCAATTGCCCCATGCTGCCATTTTTGGGGATCTAGTCAAACCTTAGTGTCTGAGTTCTTATCAGAATTAGTTTTAGATCTTGTGAATCCTTACAAAATAGCTGATAGTATTGAGTTTGTTTGTATGTATATTATGATGTTCATCCATTATTTTAACATATTCTCAAGAAGAAAAGTGTAATAAACTAACATATAATTAATGAAATTGTATTAAAATGGAGGCGGTACAGTGGTGGCGGGTCAGCTCAACCCGTCCCAATTCGCTTTTGATATATAATAAAATTGTCGCATTACAACCGGCCAACCCGTTTTGACCCATAAGATTAGATCACGAAAAGGGGTTTCTAAATATCTATTTCTAAATATCTGTTCCCATTAATCTTTTTCTTTCAAATGTTAACTTTGTCTCTGAAAATGGACTATCTATGACCACTATGATGCAGGATGTTCACAAATGTCAGCTCGTATAACGGTCATCGCTTTGTAAATCTGTTTTCATCAAATGGGAATACATCGGAGGCGTTTTTCCATCTCACGACTAGATCGTGCTCCAAAAGTAAAGGGGATGGTAGGTTCAGAGCTTCATTAGATGACAGTTTTCCTGTTAATCAAAAGAGAGTTAATGGTGTTGACAAAAACGGTGTTAGTGTATCATCTGGGATTGTGATACAGCCTGATTCCATAGCTTTGGGTACACTAGCAGCTGAAACAATTCCTAGCATGAATGGTTTTTCGACTGGTGCTGATGAATATGATTTGGATCAGCCAACCACGGGCTTCTCATCCATTCCAGAAGCCATTGAAGATATACGTCAGGGAAAGGTTTTGTTTTCTTTCTACTAAAAGTTGTGATTTTATTCATCTTGTGATTAGAAAAAGTTCATATATAATGTGACATCCCCTCTACTTTGACACATAGTTTAATGGAAGTGTTTCATCATTAAATCAATGATCAAAGACTTCTCAATAATGTTGAACTAGTGGGCATCTTGGGGGTCATAAGATTGCTATCAATACTATGCAATGGCTATTGACTGCCTAATACATAATTTTTGGTTAAATTTTGTCAAAAAGATAGAGGTGCTAAGTGGGCATGTTGGGTAAAAAGGTTGATCTGATACACCTTTGTCATATTTTGAAACTTTTTTTTATGAAGTATTTGTGTTATAAATATTGGGGCTAACCTTGGAGCAACAATAAGGTTGCCTCCATGTGAGTTGGAGATCACGGGTTCGAGTCGTGGAAAACTAGAACTATAGTTACGTAAACAAAAGTTAATAAATGTAACACACCTGGAAAAAACCGACTTTGAAACATATCTCTGCTTAAAGGAAGCAGAAAAAAGTTACAATATAATAACTTCTTAATCACAAAGGAAACTGTTTTGTGCCATTTTATTTTATATTAAATTTTGATTTATATTGCAGATGGTAGTGGTTGTTGATGATGAAGACAGAGAAAATGAAGGAGATTTAATAATGGCAGCATCATGTGCTACACCAGAAGCTATGGCTTTTATTGTTAAAAATGGAACTGGGATTGTTTGTGTAAGCATGAAAGGTGAAGATTTGGATAGATTGGAACTTCCTTTAATGGTTACTCATAAAGATAATGCAGAAAAGCTCTCCACAGCCTTCACAATATCAGTGGTATGTGTACTTTTTTTATATATTTAACTTTTTTGTTAGAATATATGTATAGTTGACTTGTTACTTAGGGTGGGGTAGGGGGGTGGGGGGTGGAGGGTGCGTATATTCTTTGAAAACGGTTATGTGATATGGAATGATCAGAATTAGATAATCATTTGTCATATCGACGGGTTGTCTGATTCTGATTATTCCATAACACATGATCACTTTCAAAAGGCAATGCCAAACAACCCATAAATAATTATATAAATGAATATATGTATTTACTATATATTGACATGTAGGATGCAAAACATGGTACAACTACAGGGGTGTCAGCACGTGATAGGGCGGTAACCATAAAAGCTTTAGCTTCCAAAGATTCACAACCCGCAGATTTCAACCGCCCAGGCCATATATTTCCATTGAGATACAGGGAAGGTGGTGTTTTAAAAAGAGCAGGTCATACAGAAGCTTCAGTTGACCTAGCCGTGTTAGCTGGGTTTGACCCTGTAGCCGTCTTATGTGAGATCGTGGATGATGATGGTTCCATGGCTAGATTGCCAAAGCTTAAGGAGTTTGTCAAACGGGAAAATTTAAAGATTATATCTATAGCTGATCTAATCAGGTAGATGAGAACTTATGTGCTCTTGTGTCCCAACTTTATACAGATGGAAAAAATGGACGGGACGGGTAACAAAATCGGGTCAACTTTGGTACCACTCGACATGGTTTGGGTTGACACAAACATTAGTGTGTGAATTTTGATCACCAAATTTATATTATATCTATTATAATTTGATTTTACCAAAATTAAATTAGTCAAAATTGCTGCCTCTTGAATTTATGAAACAATGGTTTTTCGTGACATGGGTTTCAATTTGGCAGGTATAGAAGGAAAACGGATATGCTTGTGGAACGTGCTTCTGCTGCACGGATACCTACTACATGGGGCCCATTTGTTGCCTATTGTTATAGATCAGTCTTGGATGGAATCGAACATATTGCCATGGTCAAGGTGAGGGACCATTTAGAAAAGAATCATTTATAGGTGGCAAATTGACCATTTACTTATGAATGAGTCATTTTGGTTGTGTCGTATCTCAAACGGGTCAAATTATCATATTAAACATGAATACAGAATGTTATATTTAAAAAAAAACAATAATTTAAGTTTTTAAATTAAGCAGTTTTAAAAGATTGTAAGCATTTAAATACACTTTAGATGATTTTTGAAACAATCCCAATTCCCATATTTAGCTAGTTTTTGTTTCTAATAAAACCTTCATCATCCGTTATCAATAAATTACAACCCAGATTGACCCGCTTCCATATATGTGTTTAAATTGCCACCTTTGAAACAAAGAGAACCATATGCCCATATGCTGCGAAATCGAAGTTATCATAGAAATTTAATATTAATTCAATGTAACATTTTCTCGTTATAAACAGGGTGACATTGGGGACGGCAAGGACATTCTTGTTAGGGTACATTCAGAATGCTTAACAGGTGACATATTCGGATCTGCAAGATGTGATTGTGGTAACCAATTGGCACTCGCAATGCAACAAATTGAAGAGGCTGGGAGGGGCGTTTTGGTCTATCTCAGAGGTCATGAGGGAAGGGGTATCGGGTTAGGTCACAAGCTTCGTGCTTATAACCTGCAAGATGATGGTCGTGATACAGTTGAAGCCAATGAGGAGCTCGGTTTGCCCGTTGATTCCAGGGAATACGGTATTGGTGCACAGGTAATATCACTTTACCTTATTATATAAATTCCAAGTGAAAGACACAGAAATGCATTCATAAATGACATTCATCTTGCAAAATAACTGATTTGCTTGTAGTTTCAGAACATTGAGCCTAACAGATATGTGACAAAATCGACGGGTTGGGTAACAAGGTTAAAAAGATCACTTTCTAGAGCCAGGTCAAAATAGGTTGGGCTGACCCGCAAAAAACTCTAGCTTTACTAAAAAAAAAATCATATTTTTCTTCTAATAAAGGAATCTAGGAGATTTTATGCATTTAGGGCGGCTGACGGGTTGGGTAACGGGTCAAATTATTTTCAGCTCCAAGAAGTAATTTAAAATATATTTAGTAACATCTGACCCGCTTGACCCTTTTGCTCCGTTATTTTTTATAACTAAAACTTCTGATTTAGCCGTGGATCCACCAGAGATAGAACGGGTCTGGTCGCCACCTCTAATTTCTGAGTCTTTAAATCATCTTTTGTAAAGTCTTTAAATCATCTTTTGTAAACTGCTCTTAAATTTATGCTAATGTGTACTATATATGCAGATTTTGAGAGATTTAGGAGTTAGTACAATGAAGTTGATGACAAACAACCCTGCTAAATACATTGGGCTCAAGGGTTATGGTTTAGAAGTTGTGGGCAGAGTTCCCCTTCTGACTCCAATTACAAAGCACAACAAACGATATCTCGAGACCAAACGGACAAAGATGGGTCACGTCTACGGCTCCGAGAACAATGGTGTCCCAAACCTTATAACCCGAAATGACAAACCAGCCGCTCAAAACCCAAGTGCGTAAGTTCGGGTTCATCATTTCGATTGACTCATTCTTTACGCATACTCGTGGAACAAGAGTTTAGAAGCTGAAACCGGAAACTTCATTCTTTGAAACCAATTTGTAATACATGTTATTGGATGGGAAGATGTTGCAAGTTCTGTTTATGTGCTTGTTGAAACATTACGTTATATAGATATTTACAAATATATTTTTTTAACCATTTACTCCCCCTTTAAGTGTTTAAATATGTTTAGTTTGCGTGATAGTCTTTATTATTTTTATTTTTATATAGTTTTTAAAATTTTTAAATCGTATTTTAAAGCTCATTGAGTTTGACTTTAGTTTTACATTGTTGTCTTTATGTATGTAGTTAACTTTGTGTAGTGTTATATTTATCTAGGCTTCTAATTTTAATGTCGTTCTATATTCTTTTTGTATGTCTTTTACGTTGCATTTTAACTATGCAATTGCTTTCTATACCCGCTATATCCTCACGACAACACACGGGGTAGTAAAATCTAGTTTATTAATATGTCCTATATACTTAAGTGATGTAAAATTAGTATATTTATTCGAAGTTACCTTTTTCTTTCCTTTTACGGCCACATAACTTGTCTACTGTAGGATTTAAATCCATTGGCCTTCAAAGTAAGATAACACCAAACAATATATAGGTATCATTGAGCTAGAAGCCAAATGGTTTAAAATTTAAGGCACATACATTAAAAGTTGAAGGGTCATTTAGTTATACCTATAAAATCAACGGACCAAAAACGCTATTCATCTAAAGTTGAAGGGTGAATTAGTGACACTCTCATAACTAGGATGGAAACGTCTAGTGTGGGTGAATGTGAAATGTGATAAAGAGACGGCTCTCTTTCTCTCTCATTCGCTCATCATCTATTGGTCACAATTGAAAAACCTAGGCGCCTCTTATCTCTCTCTCGATCGGTAAGTTCCTACAACTCTAGATTCGATTCCGATTATAATTCTATTATAATATAACGATCTGTTGTGTTGATTTGTGTTAATCGATGTTAATCGCTTGAAAACGATAAAGTTGTTGTAGATTTCGGTTTGTTTGTGGATAAATCGACGGATTTATTGTGTCGTTGTTTTGATCAGTGATAATCGATGTTATTTGCTTGTAACCGTTGGAGTTGTTATAGATTTCGGTTTGTTTGTGGATTAATCGACGGATTTATTGTGTCGTTGTTTTGATCAGTGATAATCGTTGTTATTTGCTTGTAACCGTTGGAGTAGTTATAGATTTCGGTCTGTTTGTGGATAAATCGACGGATTTTATCGTGTTATTGTTTTGATCAGTGATAATCGATGGTTTTGATGATTAGAAACACACTGTTTTCATCCAAATCTGAGTATTATATGGCTGTTATTTGTTTACTTTCATCGTAGTTTTTGGAGGTTTGGTTCGTTGTTCCGTTTGGATTGGCTGATCGGGAGAATTTACAGATCTGTATTTTTTTGTGTTTTTGTTGTTGATTTGTGGTAACTAAGTGTTTGATTCAACTCGGATTGTTTGCATAGAGATTGTTTGATTCAACTCAGATTGTTTGCATAGAGATTGTTTGATTCAACTAGGATTGTTTTCCAAGTATTTGATTCAACTTAGACTGTTTGCATAGAGACTGTTTGATTCAACTAGGATTGTTGTCTAAGTATTTGATTCAACTTGGATTGTTTGCATAGAGATTGTTTGATTCAACTAGGATTGTTATCTAAGTATTTGATTCAACTCAGTTTGTTTGATTCAACTTAGGATTGTTATCTAAGCAATTCGATTCAACTTGGATGGTATGCATAGAGATTGTTTAATTCAACTAGGATTGTTATCTAAGTATCTGATTCAACTTGGATTGTTTGATTCGACTAGTATTGTTATCTAAGTATTTGATACAACTTGGATTGTTTTATAGAGATTGTTTTGTTTGAAACTGGCAGTGGTGCTTTTGGTTTATGTAAATGGACTTCTGGCTGGTTCAGGGAACTGGTGGTTTTCATACTACTAGTGAAAGTAATGACAAAATAGGTTTCGTTGTTGATTTTTGTTAAATAAGGTGTTTGAATGAACTCGGATTGTTTGAATAGAGATTGTTTGATACTGGCAGTGGTGCAATTTGATTATGTAAGTGGACTTATGGAAGTTAGGCTGTTTCAATACTGAAAGTTTATGTGGATGGTTCAGGGAACTGGTGGATAAATGTTAATTTAATCACACTTTTTGGTTTTCATACAACTAAAGAACTTAACGAAAAATAAGTTTTTGATTTGTTTGATTTATATTCGGACTTGCACGAAATTTAATGTTATGCTAATTATGCTATGCTATCATCTTGAATATTCTTCATATGTGTATAGTTTTGTTTATGCATATTTGACTGTTACCCTCTTGAAAAACTGCTGATCTGTCAGCATTTATGCTTAAGCAGTTATCCAGTGTTTCTATTACATATGTTGGCTTTGATTGAAGATTGTTAGAAGTTAATCTTTTTCATGATCATTTAATGGTGAAAAGTCAGTATAAAGCTGGCATGGAATATCTGGTTGAAGGATGCATTAAGTTGTTCTCTTTAATTCAACATGTGGTCGGCACAAACTTTATTTGCCTGTTGAGTGATAGTTGATTTATATTTTTGACGGTGTTGTTGAGCAAAGTGATTTAGCCAATTAGTTTACACTGTTTGTTTTATTATGATATATTTGGGATACTAATTCTACATCATGATCTTAATGAAGGCTTTGCAGCAATCTGCTTTCAGAAAATTGCAAGTTGGAGTTTTTGGAAAGTCAAAAAAGGGATTTTTTATGTCCGAGCAGGGTATTCTGTACTTAGGGTGTATCGGGTTGTTGGGAGAGTATTGTCCTATATTCTTTCAAGGAGGAAACTCCTATCTTCTGGAAAACAGTTGGCTGTATGCATCAAGTACTACTAAAAAGTTTCGTGGTTTCAGCAGCTTGGCACAGCTACCTTCATTCACTACAACAACTGATTGCTCGTGTTTTCGTTCCAAAAATCTGTGATCTCAGCCTTTGATTTGTCTGTGCTTACTGTGATTGATTACCCGAGAAACCAATAACAATGGCTTTGCAGAACATTGGTGCCAGCAACAGCGATGATGCCTTCTACAGGTATAAGATGCCAAGGATGATTACCAAGATCGAGGGGCGTGGAAATGGCATCAAAACCAATATCGTGAACATGGTTGATGTTGCCAAGGCTTTGGCTAGGCCAGCTTCTTACACTACTAAATATTTCGGGTGTGAGCTTGGAGCGCAATCTAAGTTTGATGAAAAAACAGGGGTGTCACTTGTGAATGGGTCTCACGACACGGCAAAACTAGCTGGTCTTCTTGAGAATTTTATCAAAAAGTATGTTCAGTGCTATGGTTGTGGGAACCCGGAAACAGAGATACTAATCACAAAGAGTCAGATGGTCCAATTGAAATGTGCTGCCTGTGGCTTTGTGTCTGATGTGGATATGAGAGACAAGCTGACATCTTTTATCTTGAAGAATCCTCCGGAACAGAAGAAGAGCTCTAAAGACAAAAAGGCGATGAGGAGGGCTGAGAAGGAGCGGCTAAAGGAAGGTGAGATGGCGGATAAGGTGCAAAAGAAGCTGCAGACAAAAGACACGGTGAAGAAGGACTAGTAAAGATAAAACTTCGTCAAAAAAGAAAGGTAATGCTTCTGATGAGGATCACGTATCACCGACTTCAAGCCTGGCTGGTGACAGGGAGAACGGTTCTGGTGAGGAAGATGATGATGGCGTCCAGTGGCAGACTGACACGTCAGCAGAAGCTGCCCGCCAGCGTATTCAGGAACAGCTTAGCAGCGTGACGGCTGACATGGTGATGCTGGCTACAGAAGAGCCCGAGAAGAAGACGAGCAAGGCTTCTCCTGTTGTCGAGGAGAATTCCAATGGGAACGTGAAAACGAAGAAGCTTTCCGACATGGCTAAAGAGTATCTGAAGAAGGGTGTCGGGCCGAAGGAAACGTTGGCATCATTATCGGGTTCTCCTCAGGAAAACGCAAGTGCTCTGTACGAGGCGTTACTGGATGGAGTGGAGAAAGGGTTTGCAAAACACGTGGTTAAGAAGAAAAACTATTTGGCAGCGGTTGTTGCTGCTGAGGGTGAGGATTCACAGTTGCTTCTTTTAAGGGCGGTTGAAGACTTTTGTGTGAAGTCAAACGCGAATGCAGTGAAAGAAGTTGCGCTTGTTCTGAAAGCACTGTATGATGCTGACATTCTGGAGGAAGAATATATCGTGAAGTGGTACGAAGAGGGATCGAGCGGTGGGAACAAAAGCTCCCTCATCTGGAAGAACGCTAAGCCGTTTGTGGAATGGCTTCAGAGTGCTGAGTCTGAAACTGAAGAAGAATAAGGTTGAGGTTACACGCTACTTCGTATTTGTGTTGTTTTATTATGGTTTCGAGAGTGGTTTGGATACTTTGATTGGGTTTGGATTTACGTGACTTGGTATTATAACAATAAACCGTGTTTGTGTTTGTGATTCTATTTTATAATGTAAAATCAACAGTTATTTGTGTTTGTTTGTGTGTGTGTTTGTGATTCTATTTCATAATGTAAAATCAACAATTATATATGTTTTGTTGTGGATTGTTTAAAAACCAGTTGATGAGCCCCGTAGGTTTTGGTAGTGACGTTCAAGTTATAATGTTCTAGCTTTGTTTATAAAAACGTGACATTGATGGAAAACACGTAGCTTTGTTTATTAGACCGTTGTTGCATCTTGTTCGTTGGCTCGTTGCATCTTGTTCGTCGGTCGTCCTTAGCGATGTGTGGCTCAGTACCGCTTTCTTTTCTCCCTGCAAACACACTTTTAATACAATATTAAATAGGTAATACGGGGTGTCTGTAAGGACTGTGTTGGGATAAAAATCTGTTTGTGGGAATGACGGTTAAAAAGTTGATATGCCTGATGACTAGGATTGTTTGTAGGAAGGCTGGGGTGTTTGTGTGCAGGGTGGGAAACCGGTCGAACGCACAAGGTATAGGTTTAGAGGAGGCATAAAATATATCATATATCATTCTATATTTATTTTTAGTTATTTATGGTTCAAACTCATTTAAAATAATTAAATGAATAAATATATAAAACATTTAAAAGTCCAAAAATTGAGAGTCCTCTTAATGAGCTCACATACATTATAAAAAACAATTAAATACTATATTCACTAATAATTCAAAATGAAAATATTTCGGCATGATATTACTCAAATTATACGTCGTCATTTAAAAAAAATAAATTATATTTACTTTTGCAGTTAAAACTCTAAATTATTAAACTTAAGTTTACGAAACTTATACGGTAACAGAAAGTTGATTTATCACCCCACAACACAAATAGCATATCTAGTTTTTTAAACTTCCAATACATAATGAGATCGACACGGAGCTAATGCCTTCATGCCAAATTTGTCATTTTAATAGTCATCTATTATCAAAGCATGGGCTTGACCGTCGTACTTCATTCTAAAAAATAGGGAAATTGTTCCAATGCATAAGATCTATCACTCATCAATGCACAATCGTCGGAGATCAGGCGATCAGCAAATAAACACAAACACGGTTTATTCTTAAAAACACCAAGTCACATGACATACAAAGCAAACCATTTGAAAACATACTCAAAACATAACAATAATATAACACAAAAAAAAACCAGCACGACCCCCGCCTTATTCTTTTCGGTTTCGGACTCGGCACTCTGAAGCCACTCCACAAACGGCTTAACATTCTTCCATATGAGAGAGCTTCTGTTCCCACCGCTCGATCCCTCCTCGTACCACTTCACGACATATTCTTCTTCCAGAATGTCAACATCATACAACGCTTTCAAAACAAGCGCAACTTCTTTCACCGCATTCACGTTTGACTTCACACAAAAGTCTTCAACCGCCCTTAAAAGAAGCATCTGTGAATCCTCACCCTCGGCAGCAACAACCGCCGCCAAATAGTTTTTCTTCTTAACCACGTGTTTCGCAAACCCTTTCTCCACTCCATCCAGTAACGCCTCGTACAGAGCACTTGCGTTTTCCTGAGGAGAGCCCGATAATGATGCCAACGTTTCTTTCGGCCCGACACCCTTTTTCAGATGCTCTTTAGCCATGTCGGAAAGCTTCTTCGTTTTCACGTTCCCATTGGAACTCTCCTCGGCCTTACTCGTCTTCTTAACCGGCTCTTCGGTAGATAGCATCACCATGTCAGCCGTCACGCTGCTAAGCTGTTCCTGGATGCGCTGGCGGGCTGCTTCTGCTGACGTGTCGGTCTGCCACTGGACGCCATCCTCATCATCCTCACCGGAACCGCTCTCCTTGTCCCCAGTCTGGCTTGAAGTCGGTGAAACATGATCCTCATCAGAAGCATTACCTTTCTTTTTTGATAAAGTTTTATCTTTACTAGTCTTCTTCACCGTGTCTTTTGTCTGCAGCTTCTTTTGTACCTTATCCGCCATCTCACCTTCCTTTAACCGCTCCTTCTCAGCCCTCCTCATCGCCTTTTTATCTTTCGAGTTCTTTTTCTGTTCAGGTGGATTCTTCAAGATAAAAGATGTCAGCTTGTCTCTCATATCCACATCAGACACAAAACCACAGGCAGCACATTTCAATTGGACCATCTGACTCTTCGTGATAAGTATCTCCGTCTCCGGATTCCCACAACCATAGCACTGAACATACTTTTTGATAAAAATTTCAAGAAGAGCAGCTAGTTTTGCTGTGTCATGAGAACCATTCACAAGTGACACCCCTGTTTTTTCATCAAATTTAGATTGCGCTCCAAGCTCACACCCGAAATATTTAGTAGTGTAAGAAGCTGGCCTGGCCAAAGCCTTAGCAACATCAACCATGTTCACGATATTGGTTTTGATGCCATTTCCACGCCCCTCGATCTTGGTAATCATCTTTGGCATCTTATACCTGTAGAAAGCATCATCGCTGTTGCTGGCACCAATGTTCTGCAAAGCCATTGTTATTTGTTCCCCGAGTAATCACTCACAAGGGTCACAGATTTTTGGAACGAAAAGACAAGGAATTAGATGTTTTAGTGAATGATGGTAGCCACACCAAGCTGCTGCAACCACGATATTTTTTTAAAGGACTTGACGCATACAGCCAACTGTCTTCCAGAAGATAGGAGTTTCCTCCTATAGGACAATACTCTCCCAACAACCCGATACCCCCTAAGTATAGAATACCCTGCTCGGACATAAAAAACCCTTTTTAACTTCCCGAAAAACTCCAACTTGCAATTTCTAGAGAGCAGATTGCTGCACAAGCTTAATGAAAATTATGATGCCGAATTAGTATCACAATATATAAATATATAACGAATTGTCAGTTTGACAGTCATGTACCCTTTTAAAAGGTGAATGTCATATATGTAAAAACAGGTTATACATAAATATAAAAACAGTTAGAGATGGCAGCATCAACATAATGATAATATTACCTTATACAACTCTAAACAAATCATAAAAGCTATTTCATCGAAAATTTCCCTAATTGTATGAAAATCATGTATAACGATTAGCTTTTACCAGCCACCTTCCCTTAACCATCCCACATAAATTTTCAGTATTAAGACAGCAAACAGTCATTAGTGATAACTCACATCAACAAAAACACAACAATCGATTTCATATCATAGAAGTTCCCACAAATAATCATAGGCAACAACTTTCATCATCAAGCAATTGTTATCCATAACAATAATCAACAACAAGACACAATATAAATCAGATCTAATAATGATTCTAAACAACTAATCCACATGTAACGGAAACAAAAATAAAGTTTACTGTAAACATATTCATCAATTTATCAACAGCTTCCCCACCAATAGTGATTGAAGATGCTAATTATCAAACAGCAAGCAGTAGTAACTCACATCCACAAAAAATACAGCAATCGTTATTCATAAGTTCCCACAAATCATCATAGACAACAACTTCGATCATCAAGCAATCGTTATCCATAACAAAAATCAGATCTAATAATGATTCTAAAATCTAATAACCTAATCCATATGCAACAGAAACAAAAATCGAAAAACTACGATTACTGTAAGCATATTCATCGATTTATCAACAAGGAAGCTAACGAATTCAGATTGTGGATGAAAACATCGTTCCATATCTCCAACAACATCGATTATTGTTCAGTAGGAGAACACGGTAAACTCATGGATTATCAAACGGCGAGCTGAATACATATCAAATAGCATCGATTGATTAAATCCAATACCATAGGTAATTATCAAAACAAGCCATAATCGGAAGAATGAAACGAGATTTCTACGAACTTACAGATCGATAGAGAGAGAGAAGCAAGAGTCTAGGGTTTTGAGTTGTGACCGATATCCGAGCAATTGAGAGGGAGGCGGCCTATCAGGAAAGATATATGTAGGCGGTTTATCGTGTGTATCACACAAGATGGTTACATGTAAAAGTTTAGGTTTTAATTTTTTATATTTTTTTACGACAAATACCGGGACAGTTAAATCACCCTCACAAATAGATCACCATTTCGTTTAAAGTACAAAGCATGATGACCGACTAATCAACTCATTAAGGAATGGTGAGTAATTGCAACTTTGTCAAATAAAAACATAGTAAATAAAATCGTAAATAACTCAAACTTTGTCCGATGGCAAAATCATAAATAACTTGCAATGGAAAAATCATAAATAACTCAAAGTGTCTTTTGTTAAATAGATAGAATTTAATTTTAATGATTTATACAAATAAAAAAAATAAGTAAAATACAAAACATGTATTTCAAATATAGAAACAATAATTACATTTTAGATAATCGTTATCGTAACACCGCTTGAGTTTCCTACTAGTTTATCTGTATAAATAAGAAAAATGGGAATGGTAGCAATGTACATTTGTTTTCGAAGAGAATAGAAGCATTATAGCATGTTTTACACCCGCAGAGAGTACAACCAGTGTACCATGTTCTCAATGCTTCTTTTGTACTGTCATGTGGAGGGTCGGTAATGAAGAATTAGGGGTCATGTTCGAATTAAAAAATGGGTCTCATTCAAAATAAAATTGAAAATAGAAAAAACTCATAAATAAGGTAAAAAGTTAGTTATAACAATAAACATAAGAAAATTATAGCTTTTGAATTAGATTATATTTATTATTAGTTTAGGTTTTAAAATTTAAAAGTTCTATTTTAAAATAACTATATATAATATATATATATACAAAAATTTAAACTATATGAGCCCCTAATATGATGAGCCATGTTTCGTCGCGCCTCTCACACATGCTCAGGGCCCATACTGGCCACGTACATACACACTCATGTCTTATTTTCACTTGCCACGTATCGTCCTCTCTAGTCCCGATTGCTTTTGGTATCGCCCATATGGTCTCTTTCTCTGAGTTTAGATATCTCAATTGTTACTATTATTATGGTCATCGTTGTCTTGTCACATCGTCCGTTTTTCTCCTGAGTGTTCTTTAGGTTATTTTTGTTCATTGACCTTATAATTTGTTATGTTATTGTGTTTGTGTCGCCTTCCTAGTCGTCGAGCCTTTTTTCAAGATATTCAATAGGGTTTCTTCGTAATTTACAGGTACCTTGCTACGATTTCATTTGATTCGAACTTTTAGGCGTGATATCTTTTTTTACACGTTCTTTGTGTACACATGTATAATTTCTCTATTCCATTCACATGTCTCTTTCTTTGGACCTTTATAAGTTTTTAAAGAGCACCTAATTAGTTTTTAGTTTTGATAATTTAAATTTAATTCTATTTAAAAAAATCATCAATGTCATTAGACAACAAATAATCCTAGAATTATTCTTTCTCCAAGCTCTTATAACAATAATTGATATACACCACTAATACAATTATTAATCCCTCACCATTTGGTGGAGTAGATACCATTGCCTTCTAATGTGAAGATCAAGGTTCAAATCTCATCGTAAAGAAAAAAATAAAAGGTGAATAATAACTATAAAGGTGGGTCAGATGTTTTATCACAGTGTGCCTTTGGGCGGTGGGTTTCCTCTGGGATATATGTGCAATATAGAGGGTCCTGATTACTCGCACGGCTGTGGTCGTAGCGTGTCGTGAGTAGCATCGATTGTCATGATGAGACCCCCTAGTAACCGGGTGTTTGCCGTTCAATAAAAAAAGTAATACAATTATTATTTACGTCCAATAATCTATAATTATCAAAACAAATCATAACTATAAATCAAGACCTCTAAAACTTACAGCTTGATAAAGAGAGATTAGCATGAATATAAGATTTAAAATTGTGACCGATAGCCGTGTGCTTTGAGAGGGTGACCTATCGAGAAAATGTATATAAACAACTTATCGTGTATTTTATTTTATTTTTAATGGTCATTTATTAGAAAAAAAAACTAGCAAGAAGCTTATGGTTCACTTGCATTTTCCGTTATAATATCCGGCAAACATTATATATAAGTGTTTTAGAAAGGATCGATTACAACTTTATTTGTAACACTTCAATTCCAGTACTCTTTTTTCTACGGTACAAGTTATAGAAGGATTCAAAATTTTTCATCATTTTCGATCAAGAATGAAGAGAATGACTTGTATTGATAAGAAGTCAAGAATGAAGATAATCATTTAGCACAATTTAAGAACTTTAATTAGTGAGAATTATATTGATAACAAGTCAAGAATGAAGATAATCATTTAGCACAATTTAAGAACTTTAATTAGTGAGAATTATAAAAAGAACGCAGTAAAAAAAATATATCATGTAAGAATGTATAATTGTGCTTTTACTTATTTGAATCGAGGTAGTATGTGTACAAACAAGTAGGTAGTAGAAGGGGTTAGAGCATAGGGGAGATAAACAATGCTAAAAAGTCTTAATTTTTGGTCTATAACTTAAATTTAAGTTTACATAGGGATACATAGAAAAATTTTGTTTTCTGAGACCAATCATACAATACAAGTTGTGATGATCATTTTATCCAAAAATAAATAAATAATAATAATTTGAATTTGTAGTTAAAAAGAAAAAGAAAAAGAAAAAAACTATTTAATGAAATGTGCGAGGTACGATGAGTTTCCATGGAACATCATTTGTTTGCAAGGATGCATGTAGTATAATAAGTTAAGATATCATTTCTGAATCAAAACATTACAAAGACAATTCATATACATTCTCACTACATGACTATTACATTACCTTAGCATTAACTACATATATATTAATAAACCACATAAATACTACTATAATATCATGATTCTCAATAGTTTTAACAAATATAAACAACTTAATAACTTAAAAGCCCTTAATCAGGAGGTGAAGGCTATAATATCCTCATCTTGTTCAAACAATTTCATGTCTTTCTCATCAAGACTCACCATTGCTTCAATCCCATCACCATCTTTATCATCCATTAAAGTTACCATATAATTTGAACAACCTGCTCCACTTGCCCAATAGGGCTTCCCCCAACCAAAATCAGCCTCATATATAGGAAACCTACACCAACTTGAGATTATGCAAAACTTGTTCTCCTTTATTTCATCATCCACCTCACTAAAACATCCATTTGCAAGCCCACATATCTCTTCACCACTTGCTTTTTGCACCCAATTGGCCATGTTTCTTGTTGTCCTTTCTATCAAATCCACAAGATCAAGAAACTTGTTTTCTGTTTCTTTTTGCGAAAACCGGATCGGATACGGATGCCATACGTTCCCGAAAGAGCTTTTCGACACCGGTGACCCTATCTTCCCCCTTAAAGTCATTGCAGGAGCCAACAAGCAATCCCTAAACCTCCCGGTTTTGACTCGGTCAACGTCGATAAGAGCCTTCCATATCAAAGAACTCACCAATGTCACTCTACTACTATGTTTAGCACTTTCCGAACCGGCTTTCGCTCTAAGATTCGATATGGCAGTCCCATTAAACACGTACCATTTCGTTACAATATCCGTTTCTTGTTCTACGGTAACGGGTGAGTGCTCATGTGACGAAATATTCGAAATATCCAAGGGTCGGAAGATACGCTCCAGGTGATCGAAAGAAGGGTGATACGCACCATTGCCGCTCCCTATGCGGTTTTCGCTAGCCCATTTGTTAACAAACCTGATTAGGTTGTATCCATCAGTGACTTTGTGAGAAGCACTGACACCAATAACAAGCGAACCGCAGTCAAAGATGTTGACCTGGACGGTTAGCAGCGCGTTTGTGACTAGATCTGGCGCGCTGACTAGCCGTCCCACTTGGTCAACATCCGGACCGTGGTTCAGAAAATCATCAAGCCTTATACTCGCTCGAGTCTCCAAATACATCACCCCTTGATCACTACAATCAACTCGGAGCCGGTCTTGTGTGAGTCTGCCAGCGAAAGGGTAGTACGCATTTAGGGTGTCTGATAACGACTTCACCATACGACCATTTCGATCTGAAATATCGACTTCATTTGCTCCACTTGTCTTGTAGTAGAAGATCATCTTTATGTTTGAAGATGGAGCAAGTTGATCAAGTGCTGAGAGTTTGAAATATTGTAGATTTTGTGGGGTTTGAGTTTGATGGTTTTATAAACTGAATGGATTGAATCTTGATCTCCATGATGTTATTTAAGTGATTTGGTTTCAAAGATATATACTTATATAGCAAGATATATAGATTATAGAGTTATATTGGTAAAAGCCTAACAGGTGAGTGCTCAAGATTGAAAAGAATGACTTATATTGATAACAAGTCAAGAATGGAGATAATCATTTAGCACAATTTAAGAACTTTAATTAGTGAGAATTATAAAAGAAGACCAAAAATTAAGACTTTTTTGTAAGAAAGTATACAAAAAATGAATGTGCTTTTACTTGTTTGCATCGAGGTCGTATACCTAGAAACAAGTAGGTAGTACAAGGATTTAGAGCATAGGGGAGATAAAC
Source organism: Deinandra increscens subsp. villosa (assembly GCA_039602395.1). Taxonomy (NCBI): domain Eukaryota; kingdom Viridiplantae; phylum Streptophyta; class Magnoliopsida; order Asterales; family Asteraceae; genus Deinandra; species Deinandra increscens. The sequence goes on from JBCNJP010000011.1 coordinate 2,556,198, forward strand.
AATGTTAAAAAAGTCTTAATTTTTGGTCTATAGCTTAAATTTAGTTTACATAGGGACATATAGTAAATTTTTGTTTTCTGAGATCAATACTTTTATTTTTTATAGTTGGCCACCAAAACTTTTATTTTTAATAGATTGCAAATTGGATTTAAATAATCACAAGTTTTATTAATTGCCCGACATTAATCTCAAGTAACGAAATATTTAATAACCGAGCCCAACTTTTAACTTATTTTTCTACAACGATCCTTGAGTAATAGAATCTTAACGACTTTAGTTTTAATATTGTGAAGTTAGGTAACGAAAGATTTAGTTCATGCATCATGTGGTGGAGTTGATAGCTGAAAGACATAAGGTACATGCACAAATCGGTCTTTATCCCAATTTGCTGAGTGTTATGTGCCTTATATACAAGGATGTCTACATTTTACCTTCCTCAAACCCTATCTCAGATTTGCTATTGGTGAGATTTACTGAGTATAATGATGATTGATACTAGTTTTTAGATATTAAGAGATGAATTTTTGCAACTACCAAAAATTTAAGTTATATGAAGTTTTAATACTTTTGAAATTTGGCCACTAATCTTTTAAATTTTAGAGATTAAATATCAATTTATAAGAATGTTAGTTTTGTTATATTAGAGTTTGGTCAAGAAACTTTTAATTTCAAAAGACACCTTAAACCCTATAATAATTATAATATACAAGAATATTATAATATATAAGAATAGTGTAATCCATTATAAGTGTTAAATCATAGGTACAAGCTCCCTCTATGTTACGATATAAAATTTGTTTAAGTTATAACAATATTGAGTTTGATTTGGTTATTTTTAGAGAGGAGAGTTGATAACAAATCAATGGTGTTCTTAACAAAGAAACGAGGTTTCCACAAAATGAGTAAGCATAATTAAATAGATATAAAATATCACTATATCCTCCAAGCCCGTAAACACAAGCTGTCTACTTTTTATGTTCCATTTTATCAATGACAGGTTCCACCATAGCCTCCAAGTCCGCCAAGTCTTGCTTCAGGTCACCAACCTGCAGCAAGGAAGGAACTCTCTTAGCCAACTGTCAATATAGTTATAATATAAAAAAAACTAGTAGGGTTCGTTTGACCTATAGTGCGCTTTTTGGGAAAATTACTAAAATAGACAGTTTGACCCGTCAAATCATCAAAATAGACATTAAAGGCTTAGCTAGCAGTTTCAAATTTTTTTGCAGGCTTAACCGGTGCTTTCTAGCTTGTTTGCAGGCTGACTATGCCTTAGAAGATGTATACTTTACACTATGTTCCCAAATTCACTTAACGAGTGAAAAAAAGGAAATGAAAGAGAAGAAAAGAAAAGAAACGTTTTCCTTCCATTTCTTTTCAAATCGGAAGGAAAAGAAAACTAAGGAATTTTGTTTAGTTTTCTTTCTCTTCCTTTCTTTTTCTCACTTAAGTGAAACTCGGAAACACGACATATTTTATCTTCCTTTCTTTTCCTTTCTTAAATAAAATCAGAAACACAAATAAATAATAATTTCCGTTCCTTTCATTTCTGTTCCCTCATTAAGTGAACCCGAAACATAGTGTTAGTGATTTGGGTGGTCAAAATGTATTCGTGATTTTTTCTTACAAATGTGTTACATGTGATTAGAAAAACTATATTATGATTATTATGGTTTGTTAACAAGTACCTTGCGGATGAAATCTTCGGTCATTCGAGCATCCTTTGCGATGACATTAGATACATGCTCTACCGTTAAAGCAACTTCTTTCAGTTTACCATTTTCGAGCTTCTCTGCAACCTCTGCTGATAACTTTTCTGTTGTAGACGCCACCTTTTCTACCACCTCCGCCGCTTCCTCCGCCTCTTCAACCACCTCTTCAACCTTCCCTGAAATTAAAATTATCATCATCTTTATATTTTTGCAACATGGAAAAAAGAAGAAGTGTAGAACCAAATTAGTGTAAATTTGCTTGCCTTCTAGCTTTAGCAAGGAATCCCATTTTTGCTTCCAAAATGAAAATATTAAGGGTAACATAGAGCCCAATACCCATTTTACCCTGCATCCGATCAAATTAGATGTGTTAGTTTAGTGTTTAGTTATGTATATTGAGGTGTTAAGATGGTTATAGGTTAGGTAACAAGCCAAAAGGGTTTCCTGTTGAAAGTTCAAACATTTATTTTACGGTTTAAAACCGGCTAGATCCAGTTGGGTTGACCCGTAAACATATTTTATATAAAGATTGGCCAAACATGCTCATAAGGCGATTTTCCATTTACTTTGTACTAGTCGGAAACCCGTGCAATATTGCGATAGTGATAATTTTTAACGTGATACTTATTTTCGTATATGAAAGACAATTTATCGTATTTAAAAGATTATATTGTCCCCTTAAAGTTCCTAATTTTTTTTAAATAATTTTTAAATGTCAATGATCATTAAATAGATTGTTTAGTTTTTTAGTTTACATTAAAAAGATCATTCTAATTCCTTGTTTAAAAGACTATTTTGTCCCCTTAAAGTTCTTAAATTATTTTAAATAATTAACAACTTTGTCCTTCTTATATGTATTATGATATAGTATAGATATAGAATTATAGATAAAGTTGAAAGAATATATACCAAGAAAAGTTGTTAGTTTCCTTGAATGATTTGGGTCCAATGGTTGAACCGTTAACCTTAGTTTCATGTTCTCTGTGTTTATCAATCACCAAAAAAACAAAACAAGTTATTCAATAATGTCATTTTCCATCTAAGAGTATAATCAAAACCGAAAAAGAAGCCGAAAGGCGAAGATATGAACATTTTAGACTCCAGTCTTTTAACTGAACCGCAACTAGAAATGCTTAACGCATGGTGCGTTGAGCCACTAATGCCATACCCGAACTTGGAAAGTCTCATGTCACCCCTCGTATGCTGATAGTCTGGAGTATTAGCCGTGGTCTTTGAGCTAGCTCGATAATGGCGTATCAACAAAGTGGCAAAGGTTCGAACCCCGTAAGGTGTTGAACAACTTCCTGGGCTCATGGTGGTCAAGTTGAAGTCTAACAAAATGATTTGAAGCCAAAATATTCAAATAAAGGGATAAAGGTTTAGTTTTTGATGGCTTTGAAGCAATTAATTGAGTATTTTGTTTAACAAGTTATGTGTTCCTTGCAAGTTTTGAAGAAATAAAGTAATGGAGTTGGGTTTTTAAAGTAAGACACTACGACAAAGGATATAAAAATGATTAACTTGCTAATATATCATATCCGTATTTAGCTACGAATTTTGGTTGGTGTTTTATGAAATGGAATTTGACATGTCATGTAATTTTCTTAATTTTTTATAAGACTATATCAAAAAGTCAATACCAAAGAAACACAAGAACGCAACTGATTTTAGAATAACTCTCCAAAGTTTTACTAGAAAATATAACTCAAAAAACTAGTACAAACGCTCATCGTTTCTTAACCCTACTTGACTTCTTTATATAGGCTACCTATAAAGACTTATAGATAATTACATAAAGAGTAGAAACTAATCCTAATAATCCTATCCTAATAAAGCACTAAAATAGTTACTACATGTCTTTATTTTAAAGGGTCCACATCACCACAGCCACATGTCAAACTCACAATCAATTACAAATTTAGTAAATCACCAATCAAGACTAATTACCAATTTTATTCAAATTAAACTTATATTTCAAAAAAAATGACAAAATTAATATAGATTTGATAAAGTTACTAAATAATTTGAGTGTTTGTAAAAAAATTAATCAAAAATTTGTCAAACATAATAAATTTTACGTTAATCATAATTTTAATTCTCTTAATTGTTTTTTTTATTTTGTTAATATTATGAACCTAAATTCAGCCCGTGTAATACAGAGGTTACTAACCTAGTAAAATAATAAAATAATAGGATAATGAATCACTAATCCTAACTTGATTAGGGACCTTCCATGTAGCTGACTTGCTACATGATTTTACGAATTGGGTTTTTTTATTTGAATCAACCCTTCAGCCCATTACATCTCCTTACTGGTCCAGCCCAATATGCGTAAATTGTTCATCTTTCTCTTACTTTTTTATTTTTATTATATTAAAAAAAAGTGTTAGAGAAGTGTAGCGTGAATATTATGGGGTTAAATATAAAACACGGACATTGATGAGGAAGAAAAAAAGAGTATAGGTTGAAAAGGCATGGAGCATACATAAAAAAATAGGCTAAGAGAGAATTTGCTAAAGATATAGTATATATAACTTGGTGTGTGATTTGAGTTTGACGCTTTAAACATGAGACGGTATTTTGGTCTATTAAAAAACAAGGTTTGTAACATGTGTGTTATACGGGGTGACGTGAAATCAGTTAAACACAACATAACATAAAGAATTAGATCAAACTGATCTAATTAATGACTGAGATTAAATTGCTGAAAAAAAAATGATAAAGGAGCATTTTTGTTTTAGCAACTTTTTAACTTTTTATCAAGTTTTATATTTTTTTAACGTTCATAATTGTTAGATTATTTTTGGGATTAAATATCTCTGGAATTTCATATAACCATTGAAAGGTAACATAACTGTTAGATATGATAATATTTTTTTAAAAATATTACACCATAAAATGTGAGCACTTTTATCTTTAAAACGAGTACAATGTTACTTACTATATATAAAATTGATTTTTTTGTGTGTTTTCTAGTACGTCATTGTATCTTTTTGCTCGTCATTGTGTCTTTTTACTCATCGTTGTTGCTTGATAGTCATTGTGTCTTTCTGTTGATTATTGTGTTTTTCTAAAATTATTAGTTTTGAATAACATATATAGTTATAAAATAACATTATTGTGTATTTATAATATGTAAAATGTAGTAATGAAATAATATTAAATTTATCTAAATACATGAAAAATTAATAACAAAATAACATGAATTGAGTTAAAATATAAAACACAATGATGAATAAATATTACATAATGGCCTAAAACATAAGACACAATAATCTAAACGTAAGGCACATAGACTAAAATACCCTTCCTTTTAAAGATAATAAAAAGACATGTGTCAAGCCCACAAATTTTCTTATACTTCTTAGATTTAAAAGACTTCTTATTTTAGATTGCCACTAAAGAATTTGTGTTTTCGGTTTCAAAGAAACCTGCTTTATTATTTCGATGTTTAGATGAAACTCATTTAAAGATTCATAAGGGTGTTTGCAATGCAATAACAGCATGGTGCGGCCTTGTGTATGTGGTTGCGGCCACAATGCGGAAACACCATGAATAGTCCAATAGGGCTGCAGTTTTGGGAATCATTTACACGCTCCTCCTTTTTTCCTCTCTTTATCTCTCTCTATCTCTCTCTTACTTTTTTTTATGTTATTAAAAAAGGGTAGTAAAGTGTGATGTGGGTATTATAAGGTAAAATATGAAAGTTATAGGTGATTATATGAGGTTGAGATGACAAAAATAAAAGTATGAGATTGAACAAACATGAGATTGAAAAAGCATGGAGAACAACATTACAAATAGTCTAAGAGAGAAGTTACTAAAGCTATAGTATTTAAAACTTGGTGTATGATTTGACTCTTTGAATATGAGATGGTATTTTGGTCTATTAAAAAGTAGCAGTGACGGAGCTTGAGTTCTTTTTGTCGGGTGACAAAAAGTTTTGTGGTGACCGATCTTATACATAAAAAAAAATATGTGGTGACCGACTCAATACATATAATTTTTTTAACCGAAATATACGTGTCATCGACACTTCTGGAAAAAAAACCCGTAGCGACCCAACGCTAAAGCTACGTCCCTGAAAAGTAGAGTATGGTTTTTTAACATATTGTTTTTTCTCTTGCTTGTGGATGGCTAATTGGAGTACGAAAGGTCGAAAGTTGATATAAACCATGTCAACTTGTCACAAAACCAATATATGTAATTGTTTTACGGTTTAAATGAATAATAAAAATTATATCTATGATATATGTTCCCTGGAGGGTAAACATTAAGTTTTCAGTGACCATATCACTTTTAATTTTGTCTTCTTTTGTTAATCTTCCAGGTTTTTTTTTTAGATTAATATAAGTTTGATCTTTCAAAATTTTCTCATATTTTAATAAAGTTTATACGACTTTTCAGAACATGGATTGTAATATTGTCCATTTGTTATTGTCAAGTCGTTGTCACATATGCGGGTTGATTATTTATAAAAATGAAAAGTCAAACAAATGCAGCTCAACTAACTTCATATACGTCTCTACAAAATATTCATTTTTAAATTAATCACCTAACCTCATCGACTTTTTAATCATTTAAAACAATCATTTAAATAAAAATAGTACTAAGTTCCAATTAAAGAACACAAGCTTAGTTTAAAAAAAGAGTCATATGCATAGAAATAAATCAATCATGCTGTCAGCATAAATAAGAAGAAAATTACGACAATCGTTACTCTGTAGTTTGCATAAATTTCACTATTGTCTCTGAGATTCATATTATTACGGCTATGGTCCACAGGGTTTGCACTTTTGTTACATTTACAGTCCCTACATCTAACGTTTGTTACTTTTTTTTGTTAAGTACATGTAAAAAGACCATTATACTCTTCTCTTTAAAAACAATTAAAAACAACTAAAAACGAAAACTAATTTAATTAAAAATAAAATGTGAGACCCATCATCTCTTTTAACGGCACCATCACCATCAAGTCGTAAACAAAAACTAATTTAATTACACGTACTTAACATAAATTTTAACGGACCATTATACGGAGAGATTATCGGTATAACAAAAGTGTAAATCTTTGTATCATAGTTGTAATTTTTGAATCCCAGAGACAAAAAGTAAAATTCGTATAAATTAAAGACGAATGCCGTAATTTACTCCTAAAATAATTTAAACTTATTTAATTCATATAATATATTAAATATATTTCATAAATTCTTCCAATCTTAGCATTAACTAAGATTTTATACACCATATCATGAGTACATTGAATGGTTCCATATATCTTATGATTCTTATCAACAAAATCCACATCTATTCAAACACAAATCTTTTAGGTTTTTGAATGTTGACTTTTCTCTCCAAAATCAATATTACACGTGATTTGTTCATGAAGATCAGCCACACTTGAAGAATCCATCACACAAAAATTCTTGAATGATCATCTTCCCCACTTCATCAACCTGCAACAACGCCACCATCTCAAGCTTTCTTCAATGGCGGCCTACAATTTCCACCGGAAAATCCTCGAAGATCCCGACAATTCGACCGAACTCGCCGAAATCTGCACATTTCAATGCGATTCGTTGAAAAACCCTAGCGGTAGTTGCATACCGTTATGCTCGTTATTAATATGTCCGTTCAATTGTACCACAAGTGATTCATCTCCGCCGCCTTTGCCGCCGCTACCCACCGGAGACGGTTACGTCCTTACAACACAACCACCAAAACACCACCACTCATCACTTAGCCTCCCCCTCAAAATCTCCATCATTGTGCTAGTTTTGACCTTCTCTTTTTTCCTTATTTACACCCTTTACAAGTTCTATACCGTGTGGTATAGGTCCCGGCGCCGGCGCTCTTCAGGAGGAGGAGCGCCGGCGCCGGAGAGTCAAGAAACTCATGACGAGTTTCTTGACCATGATGTACTGGATCATCCGATCTGGTACATCAGAACAATCGGTCTCCAACCGTCGGTAATCAGTGCTATTACCGTCGTGAAGTATAGCAAGACCGACGGGTTGATTGACGGGACCGATTGCTCGGTTTGTTTGAGTGATTTTCAAGAAGATGAAACGCTTAGATTGTTGCCCAAATGTAATCATGCTTTTCACATCTCTTGTATTGATACATGGCTTAGATCACACACCAATTGCCCGTTGTGTCGAGCCGGGATCGTGAAGAACACGACCAGTTCGGTTGATTCGGGGCAAATCGAGGACACACAGATTGCGATTTCGGTAACTGATGAAACTGATGGAGAGCAAACTCGAAGGCAACCGGAAGATGATGATGATGATGATGATAATCAGAATTCTGATTTGAGAGTTGGGGTGGTTGGTGAAATTGGAAGTGGAACTAGTGATGTTATGAGAAGATCAGTTTCTTTGAATGATTATGCAGCTTGCAGGATTCGATCTGATATTCGTGACAATCGGAATAATAGTTATTATTCCGATCGTCACGATGTTCAGATCGAATCAGTTGATGGAAATTTAGGGTTTGAATTGGTCAAAACTGTTCAAACAGCAAATAATCTATCCTAAGTTTCAGGTATTTAGAAGAACTCTCAACAAGCTGAGAATCTTCATGTTTTTTTTTTTCTTTTTCATTTTCATACAAAAACGATGATTGTATACACTCTTGTTTTGCTTCTGAAACGAGGAACATAAATTATAAGTGCAACTATGCAAAGGTTGTTGTTATCAGTTACTTATTCGGTTATCATCAGTTATCATTTGCATTCTTGTATGTTGTATGACACGTACATACACATCATCGTATTTATCGCGCTCATTCGCGTATAAATATGCTAGTTTTGTGTTGGTTACTCGTGGCAAGCCGAGTGTTTGAAGATGAATTTGTCGGCTCATCGAGTCGAAACTCAAAAGTGATCGAGGAGCTTGATAATGGTTTTCGGTCGAGTAATCATGGTGTGCCTGACATTGGTGTTTATGACTTTACGGTTTGGTTCAACAGGTTTTGATATAAAGATGTGGCGGAACCGATAACTATGGTTTCAGAAAACGAACAAGCATTTTTAGATCTCGGGTAACCATCATCATTCTTTTACGTTTTGTTAATAGCCATTTTCATGTTATTACTTGGGTTGTAGCCGAGTGATAAATTGTGAAATTAATTAAGATGGAATAATAAATAAAATTTATATTAAAAAGTATCCGTTTATGTTAAATTACATATTTGTCCATGTTGAAAGTGTTCTTTTTAGGGTTATTATTGGAGTTTCTTGTAATTTTGATAGATGGAAAGGCGTGAGAAGGTAACCAAACGATGGGGTCCTTTCAAAGGAAGAAAAAAAACAAAAGAGTTGCTTTCGGTCCAACCCATTATGGTCAAGAGTTGGTTGGCAATCTATTTTGGTGAACTATATACACTCAACCGGATTATTTATATCCCATTTGGTTGAGTTGAATAGGTTGCTTTAGAAAATGAAAGTGGGTGAATTTTACAAATCGGTTGAGTTTTATTTTGGGAATTGTCTTTGATAGGTAAAGGAAACATATAATAAGAACAAACCTTATATCAAAACTAGTTAACACCTACACGTAAGACTAAAGATAACTTAAAGTTAAGTAGAAGTTAAGATGTGAAGCCAACAAAGATAAAATTATATTATCCCTAATAAATCTCTAACATTTATTGTCCTTTACTACTTTAAATTTAACTAACCACAAAAGCAACATACAAGACTCAAGTAACCACGCAGGGGAGACGACTAGGCGAGCAACAAGCTGTCCTTTATTGTCATATTCCAAAATTTCTATCACCGATTATGTCCTTAGTGATACAAGACCTACAAATTCGACATATCTCATCTTAGTTTTGGTTTGCATTTGCTTCTCTTCTCATGATAGTGAGATTTTAAACGATTTCATGAGTTACCTTGTGTATCTGCCTGAACCATCTCATTTTCCCCTTCCTTATTTTATTGAAAATGCATGGCTACCCCTAATCTATCCTTAAAAAACTACATTCCTTATCCAATCTGACCTCATATATTCATACATCCACTTTAGCATCTTTATCTATGCTATTTTCAATTCCACGCTTAGGTCTTCTTGATTGTCAAGAATCCGGTTTAATATAACATAGCAGTGAAACTACAACGGTACAAGTCTACAACCTTATGGAACTTCTAATCTATCTAGGAACCTCTTGTTGTACAAAACTCAAATTATCGCTCTCCACTTACACCAATTTGTCTGAGCCAATCAATATCTTAGTCACTTTTGACAAACAATCATAAATACTTGAACTTAGTTATTGGTGGTACAACTTGACATCCAATGGTCACATGTATGTTCTCATTGTTAGCCCCACTGAAGTTATGATGGATGTACATGGTTTCAGGCCGACTGATGCTTAAGCCTTTGCACTTTAGGGTTTCTTGCAACCCCTCCAGCCTCTCATTCATGTCCTACTTATCTTCCATCACCAACAATATCATGTGTGAAAAGCATGCACCACATAATGACCTCCTGGATCGGTTTTCATCTCATCCAAGACTACCACAAAAAGGAAGAGACTCAACATGGATCCTCGGTGAAGTTCAAACTCCATAGGAAAATGTTTATATCGCTCAGTTGTGCTTAAACGCTTTTTTAATACTGCAATACATATATTCAATTAACTCGATATACTCACAAGGAAAATCTCTTCTCTCAAGACTATCCCAAATCACCAATCATGGCCATGGCATACTTTCCTAAGCTTTTTCAAAGTCGGTGAACATAATATTCAAGTCTTGCGTCATTTCCCTATATTTTCTCATCAACCTCTTAAAAATGTCTATCCCAATCGTAGTCAACTGTCAATACATAAATCCAAATTGGTTTATTATATCCTTTAAATGCCTTAATGAGCTGATTTGAAACTTTTAGACCACTCTGTGTGTCCTTTTGATAATTACCTAATGATTCAATTTGAATCCTCAAGTTGGACCTTACAAATTTGGCAGGGAAGTTTAATGTAACCTAATTATTAATTTTTTTCTTTTTCTATAATATCACCACAAAAGAACTTGGTGGATCTCACTTCTAATAAGTTTAACTATTTCATCAAACACTTTGAATGCACATTTAACTTCTATGGGTCTAGAAAAATATTGTGATGCAAAATTTCCTTCGTCATCACCAATAGGATTAGAGTTGTGTAGAAAATTAGGTTTACTCACCTGACTTGAAGAACTCGAAGTGTAAGTATTCATCATGGCTTCAATCTTGCAAAATATAGGACCTGTCTAATTACCTGAGTAGGGAATAACCCATCTATTACTTCTAATAAAATTTTGTTCTTCTCAAGATGTCTATTTTTTGTATAAACTTATTTTCATCTAAACTAATCCCAATTAAATATAACCAAACCAATGTTACAGAAACTATAAAATGGTGGTCCCCCTTCAGCTTAACTAAAAAACAAACATTAAAATTAACTATATATTTTTTAAACATTAGTAAAAAGAAATTACATAATAAAACCTTATGACATTAAATAACTATATATCAAAGGCTTTGGAGGTTATCCTATCCCACATTAATATACATGTATTATATATATATACGTTCTTGATCAGATTCGAATAGAACGAACACACACAAATCAGTAAGAAACACGCATTGTTGCTGCTGTTTTCTTATCATCGATCTCATTGTTGCTGCTGCTGCATTCTGGTTTCGTTTCAGGCAGATCATCTAGTCGCTGCTTCGAACCGGTGTACCCTGGAACAGACGGCGAATCTGTTTAAGGGAATTGTGTCAAACACAAGCCCGGTTCCTTCGTTTTCTTGTCTTCTACTTTCAGGGATCGTTTCAGCCTTCAGTTCGTCATCCGGTTCACTGCGTCTTTGGTTCGGTTAGATCGTCAATTTATTTTATATTCGTTATATAATACTTCTGTTTGTGCAACGATTGTCATAATCGTTTTACACCTAAATTCCAACAGAAAGTTGCCTTCAAAGAGTAAAGGTTAAATTGAATGAATAATGAGACATAAACCCAATGATTAATATTAACACAATAGAAGTAAGTGAGACATAAAGTACTTAACAATATAAAAAAAATCTTTCTGGAAAGATGGTATTGTTATACTTTTTATTGATACATCATATCCGTTTCGTTACTTTTGGGCTTCGGGTCAAATTTTAAGTCGCAACGCGACTTTATAGCTCTCTTTTTTCTTATCCGTTGGGCTTGTTCCAGTGGTAAAGGCTATGATGGATGACTTGTTGAGTAGTGAAAGTTTACAAGTTTGAGTCTCTGAGTCATCCAGTTTTCTCACCGGGCCTTAAGTGGGGGTGGGTTTTCCCGGTGGATATGCAACACAGAGGACCCTGGTTACTCACACGGCCTGTTATCGCAGCATGTCACGAGTAACATCGTTTGTTATGATGAGTCCTCCGTATAACCGGATGTTATGATGTTTGCTATTAAAAAAAGTTAGTCTTTTTACTCGAGGTAACACGCATCTCTATGCTTGTTGTATATATTATAGAATATAAATAATATAAATAAATATATATACATGTAGCAGGTGTTGGTCATATTTATAACTAATTTTAAAAAAGGGATTAAAGAATTGGTTTAGTCATATGCTTATTGGTGGTAGGTTAGGTGGGAATGTGGGATGATTAAGTCAAGTCAAACTCACAAACTGGCATTTGGTAACTTTCTCTCAAAACTACTTTCAAAAATCAACACAACATATATACCATTTAACCAAAAACACCATAATCACCTTCATTACATGATCATGGAGATCAAGATTCAATCCACTCAGTTTGTAAAACCATCAACCTCAACCCCACAAAATCTACAATATTTCAAACTGTCAGCACTTGATCAACTTGCCCCATCTTCAAACATAAATATGATCTTCTACTACAAGACCAGAGGAGCAAATGAACTCGATATTCCAGATCGAAATCGTCGTCTGGTGAAGTCGTTATCCGACGCGCTAAATGTGTACTACCCTTTCGCCGGCAGACTCACACGAGACCGGCTCCGAGTTGATTGTAGCGATCAAGGGGTGAAGTATTTGGAGACCCGAGCGAGTATAAGGCTCGATGACTTTCTCAACCACGGTCCAGATGTTGACCAGGTGGGACGGCTAGTCAACGCGCCTGATCTAGTCACAAACGCGCTGCTAGCCGTCCAGGTCAACGTCTTTGACTGTGGTTCGCTTGTTATTGGTGTCAGTGCTTCACACAAAGTCACTGATGCATACAACCTGACCAGGTTTGTTAACGAATGGGCTAGCGTAAACCGCATAGGGAGCGAAAATGTTACGTATCGCCCTTCTTTCGATCACCTGGAGCGTATCTTCCAACCCTTGGATATTTCGAATATTTCGTCACATGAGCACTCACCCGTTGCCGTTGAGCAAAAACCCGTGATGCTAACGAAAAGGTACGTGTTTAACGGGACCGCAATATCAAATCTAAGAGCGAAAGCCGGTCCCGAAAGTAGTAAACAAAGTACTCGAGTGACGTTAGTGAGTTCGTTAATATGGAAGGCTCTTATCGACGTTGACCGGGTCAAAACCGGGAGGTTTAGGGATTGCTTGTTGTCTCCTGCAATAAGTTTAAGGGGAAAACGAGAGTCACCCGTATCGGAAACCTCTTTCGGGAACGTATGGATTCCATATCCGATCCGGTTTCTGCAAAACGAAACGGAAAACAAGTTTCTTGATCTTGTGGGTTTGATAGAAAGGACAACAAGAAAGATAGTGAAGTGGGTGGTAAAAGCAAGTGGTGAAGAGATATGCAAACAGGCAAAGGCATGGTATAATGAGGCTTATGATGAAGTAAAGCAGAACAAGTTTTGCATAATCACAAGTTGGTGTAAGTTTCCTATATATGAGGCTGATTTCGGTTGGGGAAAGCCGTGTTGGGTCAGTGGAGCGGGTCGTTCGCTTGATATGGTAACTTTGATGGATGATGAAAATGGTGATGGGATTGAAGCATGGGTGAGTCTGAATGAGAAAGACATGAAATTGTTTGAACAAGATGAGGATATTATAGCCTTCACCTCCTAATTGAAGCATGGGTGAGTCTTGATTCCTTCAAAGTTGTAACAGTTAAGTAACTTGGCTTCCCTTTAAACATTCTTGCCTTCAAAATAACAGTGAACTTTTCTTGTAGCATCCTTCAGTTGGCTTTTTGTAGACCCATCTCCTTATCAGTGAGTAATGCAAAAAAGAATGAAACCTTATCCCATAGTTAGGTGTTTGCTGATATTTTCTACATGTAAAGACAATTGTAGGAAGTTTACAAGTTACAACAATCACATATTTGTTTATTGTTGCCTTGTTGGCCCATGTTTTCAGTAGTGACAAGTCCCTCCATTGCACAAATCTGTTGGAAATATGTATTGATAGAAAAGTTGCAAAATTCTTGACAAAACATTCCCTCCAAAACCCGCTAATCCGCCCGCCCGTAGACACGATGACGAATTACTGGTAAAATCCGGTCACCTCAAAGATCGAACCTGGGTTTTCCCGGGTCTCTTATCAGTTATCACCGACCCGTACCTCTGACTAGCTGAGCTGGACGTCATTGGCTATCAGACAAGTAATTAACCAAACTATATATGACTTGTCGATTCCATTTTGTCTTCCTCTTTGATGATATGAACGTTTGTTTGTTGCTATATGATCACATGATAGTTGTTGGCATCTCTTAATGCATGTGTTTTATCCATCTGATCATTATATATTTCAGTTAAATCATTAGCAACCATCCTCATCATTCATTTCAAGATGAATATTTCAGTTAAATCATTAGCAGAATCGCCTGGTCTCAACTGCATCCCTTCGATCTACGCCTACTCGCTAACCTCAACCGACCCTCCTGCTGCTTCAGATCTCCAAGATGCAATCCCCACCATTGATTTCTCCTTGCTCACATCTCCTGATCCTCATCTACGGTCCCAAATGATCCAAGAACTCGATATCGCATGCAAAGATTGGGGCTTTTTCCGGGTACTTACTTGAATCAGTCGCTAAAACTTAAAAGTAGTTTTTTTCATGATTCTTGAAGGTTTTTTATTTTTTTTTATTTTAAAGGTGGTTAATCATGGTGTTCCTGAGAGTTTGATGAACATGGTGATCGAAAAGGCGATTGAGTTTTTCGATTTAACGGAGGAGGAAAAGAAGGAGTTTGAAGAGAAGGATGTTCTTGATCCAATAAGATATGGAACAAGCTTCAATTCTAAGAAGGATGAAATCTTGTATTGGAGGGATTTTCTCAAGATTATTGTACACCCTGAGTTTCACTGCCCAAACAAGCCCTTAGGTTTCAGGTGATGCCTATTTTCAGTTATCATATACGATTCGAAAACACGATACGAAATTTGTAGTATGGGTTTAGTATATCCGGGGTGGAGTCGGTTTTGATTCAAACCCGCAAATATGTTTAGCTAAATCGGTGAGGTTCAAGTTAGCCTAACGTCTTCAAAAGATTGACCGTTTAACTCATTTATTTTTGACATTAAATATCACTTATATACAGTTTAACTAGTGAAATCATCAAAATATACATTAAAAGTCTAGTCACCGGACATAACCGGTGCTTATAAAGGTTTTCACGGGCTTAGCTGATGGTTTCTAGCTTGTTCGCAGGTTAATCATTCGATGTCTATTTTGGTAATTTGAATGATCAAAATATCTGCTTTCATGAATTTCCCTTTATTTTTTATTTTTTAAAAATGTTTTTATGTCATGGTTAATCATAATTCTTTTATACACATTTGATTTTATTTTTTTATAAAGTTATAATTTTAAAGTAAAAAAAATGATAATAAATTAACTCTTAAAAAGATGTAGAAAAAGTAATAAATATAGTAATAATTTGATTCTTCGTCCCTGTTTATTGAAATAAACAACTCGTACATACTCCCTTTTCAAAAAATATCTATCAAATCGATCATACCACTACCTACATTCCACGAAATTGTGCACCACAAATATGAGCTAATAAAAAGACTCGCGGTCCCATAGAAAGACATAACAATTCCTTGTGGGAAAAAAAATGATTTGCTAGGACAAAAATAAAGATATCACATTTCGACGAAGGTAACTCGAGGTTCCAACCAACAAGAATCCTATTGAACCTAAAAAAAAAGGATAATAGCTAGCCCAGCAGAAATCACTTGTTTTTCGAGCCCCCTTGATAGGTTCTATCTGTATATGTTTTGATCAACAAATTTATACTTTATCCCGTTGCTTTTTTTTGGAATTGAGAGAATACCTCAGATGAATTTGACTTTAGTATGTTTGTTCATGAAATAACTCGCATCAACTAACAAGAATCCTATTGAACCTAAAAAAAGGATAATAGCTAGCCCGGCAGAAATTACTTATTTATCGAGCTCCCTTTATAGGTTCTATCCGTATATGTTTTGATCGACAACTCATACTTTATCCCGTTGCCTTTTTTGGAATTGAGAGAATACCCCAAATGAATTTGACTTTAGTCCATTTGTTTCCGAAGTAACTCAATCAACTACCACAAGTTTGATGTGAACCTTTAGGAGTAATTCATTAAATTGATTAGATATAAACTAATATCATACCCTTCGTATGATCTCACTAAAGATAGCCACATAAAAGGATGAGTCTGTGTCAAACCGCGAATAATGTCATGTAATGCTGCTTTTATATGTGTGTCGTGTTAAAATTTGTGTCAAAATTTTAAGGTTGTGTCATGTTAGAGTTAGACCCAACGATCTAAACACGACTCATTTAACACAATACTATAAATACTATAAAGTCTTTAGGTTTCCATATGTTGCAGGGAAGTTTTACTAGAGTACTCCAAGAGAACTAGAGAAATAGTAAAAGGGTTGCTTAATGGTATATCAGCAGGCCTAGGACTCGATCAAGATTATGTAGAAAAGGCTTTGAATTTGGAATCCGGTTTACAGATATGTGCAGCCAATCTTTATCCTCCTTGCCCGCAGCCTGGACTTGCAATCGGGTTGCCACCTCATTCGGACCATGGCCTGCTCACACTCCTGATCAACAATGGCGTAGGCGGACTTCAAATCAAACACAAGGGGAAATGGGTCAATGTGAACAACGATGTTCCATGCTCGTTTCTTGTCAATACTGCGGACCAACTTGAGGTACGTATGCTTGCTTTTGTTCGATCTATGGTGTTTACAGTCTGGTTGAGTCGTTTTAGCTTAAATTTTAGCCAACTCTGTTGGTTACGTTTCAAAACTGCGCGTTGGTTTAAAGTTTCATGTTTTAAGATGATAAAAGTAGTTTAAGATGATAAAGATTATTAGATCATTAATGTAAATCGGTCATAGTTGAGGGTAGATTTAGCTAATAGTCTAAGTATATATATTTTTTTTGAAAGGCAAATTTATATCACCATAGAAAGCCACGTATAGAGAGTTTACAAAAATACCCTCCCAAATATGTGAGTTTACAAAAATACCACCTCCACCTAACGGTAAAGTTGAATGGAGTTAACCAGATGGATTCAAATTAAAAGGAAAAGTAAACCACAAGTAATCAATTAAAAAAAATAAAAAATTGTACCCAAGTAGTTATACTCAGTAAACCACGAGGGACTTAAACGGAAAATAACTCTAAATAAAATTTTATAATTTTTATTTTGTATTTAGTTATAAACTTTAAATGTTCGTTATTTATTATTTTAACTTACAGCTACTGACATCTACATACAACTTTTAATAGAGGTGTAGGTATGATTGATGTTGTTATTATGGTAACTTTATAAAAGTTGATTTTTATCTTCAAAATGGCGTAGATATAATTTGATGTTATTATGGTGAAAATTGTTGTGTATGGTTATTACACAACTAGACAAGTAATTCAAATTGGTAATGAACTGCTGTTTTTCTAGTGCTGACTAAATGAAAATACAATTCAGAAGGGGATGAGAAAACATAGAGTTACAGAATAGGGGATGGGAAGGAAAAGACCACACACATATCCAGGGGCGGATGTAGAAGGTTAGCAGGGGTAGTGCCCGCTACTCCTGAACTTGTATCACGTAGTGGGAAATTTGTACCGCATAGTGAGATTTTTTTTGTTTAAAAAAAAGGTTTTATATATTTTGTTACCCTTAATATGATTTTTCCGCTAAAAGTTATCCCTGAGCTTTTAGTCTAGATCTTATCTCAATGACCTAATACATATATACAATCTATGACTCTTTTCTTATATATGGGCTATTTTCTAAATGACCGAATACAATCAATCTATGACTCTTTTCTTATATATGGACTGGTGCATGTTTGACTTTGAGATGGGCTATTCTTCATTTGGGCTAGTAGACTCGTATTCATAACAAAATTTCTTTGTACCAAACCCGTTGCAACTTGTGGGTAAAAAAAAAACTAGTTAGCGTGTGTTTACTTTAAAAAAAAGGGTAAATAACCTTGGTCACATTATAAATCTTAATTGTTGGCATTAATGATAATTTTATGATTTCATTCTAGATTTTTAGTAATGGGAAGTATAAGAGTGTGGAACATCGTGCAATCGTGAACAATGCGGTCACAAGATTATCAGTTGTTTTGGCAAATGGACCCGCTTTGGACGCGGTGGTGGAGCCGGCTTATAAGTTGGTGACCGGAGAAAGATGTCTGCCGGCTTATATTCCGATGAAGTATAAGGAGTATCTTGAAATGCAACAAGGCAACAAGATAGTCGGGAAAACTTGTTTGGACAGAGTCAGGGTCTGAAACTACTTATTATATAGTTTGATTTATTTAGAGGGGTTTGCTTTATTCCGTTATATGTATCGTTTTCTAACTGTATCCTTGACCGTAATAAACTTTTTTAAAGAAACCCATGTCTTTCTTAACAATGAGTTTAGCATCAAAGTCCTTGGACGGGGCCCTTGAAACTTTTATGCACATTGAAGTGACTCGAACAAGAGAGGGATTAATTCTAAGCCAAAGAAAATACACGTTAGACATATTTGAAGACACGAGGATGATGTGTTGTCGTCCTAGTATAATTCTTTGTCCATGGAGTAAAATTTGAAGTCAAGTAAGCGTGATGAAAAATCATGAGTGGATGCAAATCAATACCGAAGACTAGTTGAAAGGCTTCTTTAGCTACAAACGAATAAAAATGTAAAAAAAAAAATGAAAAACAATAATAAAACAAATATAAAAATAAATAAATAATAAATAAAACAAAGAATAATAAAAGTAAAATTAAAATAGAAAATAAAATTTAAAAATGAAATAAAAACATAAAAAGTAAAATATTTACTAAAAATAAATTAATAAAAAGTTAAAAGTTATAATGAGAAATTAAAAAAATTATAATTTATAAATATAAAACATATATATTAACTTTAAATGAAATTTTTGGTAAAACCGTATTCGATTACTTCGTTTTTACTAACTAGAAAACAACACAAAGCAATGATTTATTTCATTGTCATCTGGTAACCAAATAGGACGAAGGATTGGTAATGATCCATTTCATTTCGTCGACCATTCTATTATATATCGTTCATTATATTTCCTTGTTCAATATTTCATTATCTCGTACCAAACAGAGGCTATATATCGATTGAAATAGCAATGGTTACTTCTATTAAAATGTTTGTCACCCAGGTCATTTTGATGTATTTACTACACTACATATTGATTGAAATAGCAATCGAAAAGAATGAGGCAAACAATCATTTATATCTAAAATACATGCTTTAAAACATAAAAAACTTAGAAATCCCACATAAATGTCCCAAGACCCCATCTTTATAACAATTAAATCTCAAATTACAATTAAAAAAGAAAAACGTAAACAATCACTAATTATTTAAATCTAAAGTGCATGATTTAAACATAAAAATATAACACATCCAAATTAACATACATCTTCCAAAACACAATCTTCAAAAATCATAAAAATCAAACGTTACATAATAACATCACATACTATAGCAAATGGAAGTCTTCAGGGACGGATAGGAGGAGTAAATATTCTGGCAAACGGCGGCGTGGTGGAGGGCGTGGAGGGAGTACCGATCGGAAAAGGGAACCTTGGAAGTGTAGGGATAAATGGAGGCAATGGTGGTAGTGGTAGTGGTAGTGATGGGAAACCGGGGAAACCGGTGGATGGGTTAGGTTGAGGAAAAGGCGGAAAAGTTGCCGGAAAACCCGGGACAGGGAAGAACAAGAGGCGGCGTGCGGAGGCGGTTGGGAGGTCGCCGGAGAAAAAGAGGGCGGCCATGAGGGAAAAGATGATGAAGGTGGTGGTGGAGGCCATTGTGGGAGATGGAACAACTTGTGGAAGAAATGGTATTCTTGGGAGATTATATATAGAGGATAGTGACTTTTGTAATTGCATGTTCCAAAGAAATATAATAAAAAGTAATTAAAGGAATAAGATATATTTTAATATATATGGTTTGTTTGTTTTTTTAATTGTTTTCTCTTTTGATAGTTTCATTGGAATAAAATTAACTCTCACAAGCATCAATCCACTAATTAAACACCTAAACATGTGAAATTTACCTTTTGAAAACCCTAAAACTCATTATTTATATAGTGTTTTGTAGGTTTAGTAGCTTTTCAACTTGAATCCTTAGTGATTCCAAGAATGATTCTTCATTGATTTTGATTCAGAATTTTGCTAGAATCTCAAATAATCGAAATCTAGCTTGACATGTAATGCTTACTTCATCAATGGTTTGAAAGAGAGAGTGAGAAATTTATGGAGAGGAAAATGGTGAGAAATAGGGTTTCAAAACTTTAGTTGGGCATATATGGGTCACAAACCGAGTGAAATCAACCAACAATGATTTTTTTTATTTATTGAACATGTCACAAATCGCGCCATGTAGTTATAAGTGACATATTCATATACCATAGCGACAGGGTCATGTTGATCACATTTTCCTCTTGTTAACTTTCGATCATCTTCACTAACACACTAATCATATATAGGTTGTGTGGCCATTGTGATATAGACATGTTAGGTCTGGCGCATTAGACTAGTGAAAGTTTAGTGGTTAAAAGGGACACCACCAAAAAGCTCAGTACGTTAGAATCCATGAATGTAGTGACATATGATAGTGTTTTGGACAGATAATCGATCAACTTAGAACCATGACTTACCATGTTATATGTATATTTGTATGCATATATATTATTGAGAGAGAAAGATACTCGTTTTACAATGATTTAGTATACTTTTAACGCATATTAGTGATATAAGATAAGTTAAACTTTGACGATTGATAATGGCCAAATAAAATATGTGAGGAAAAAACCTTAAATACATATAGGGTGATTATATATACACATCATAAATTGTTATTTTCACACTTTTCTAACGACCGTTTGATCGCAAACGATCGTTTGCGTAGAAAGTGGTTGACGTGTTGTGACTAAAACCTTAAAATTCAGGGTGCCTCTTTTCCACGATCGTTTGTATCCAAACGACCCCTCAAACGGTCGTTTTTTCACCAAACAATCGTGAGGATATTTTGTTTTTATCACTCCCACATGTAGATTTAGTGAAAGCCTACATATACCACATATATGATTTGTTTGTATAATTAACTCGTATATAATATTGTTTAAAATTTCTTATTTTATACTATAGTTGTAACTTCTAGATATACACTTTTTAAAAAAGAATTTAAATTTGAGTATAATAATAACACATGTTATATACTTATAACCATGATAGAAGTTAAATATATAGCAAAAGAGTCGCATTGCATGTTCCAAAAGTAGAATATCCTACCTGTTGAGTTTATATGTGATTGATTTGTCAAATTAGTACCAACGTGGTTGCTTTAAATTCACATGTACATAATTAAACCATGCGAGGTTTTATTTTGGGATGACCCTAATTATCATTTGGGAGTTCGAAATTTGGATTATTTAAAATATTCCCTTGTTCTTTTATAATCGAAGGGGTAACCCGTAACTCCGCCTATGAACAAACCATTTCATATTTGTAACCTCACTCATGGTGAAAGAAAGACCTCGAGAACAATGTGCATATCCCATTTAACTAAACAACATAGAGTGATGTTATCTTAAAAAGTTTGTTAAATTTAAGAAGGTTAAATGATAGCGTGATAACCTAGCCCCAAAACCCGATGCTAAAAACCCTAGAAGCCAAAAAACGGCTCTAGAAACACTTGGATAAGTACAACCTTAATAACTCTTACATATGATATTATTATTAATTTTTTTTGAAAAAGTACAACAAATCTTTAAAACGATTATGGTGTCGCTATATATAAAATTAAAAAATGTGCTCTTTCGATTTCATAGTGCGTCATTGTGTCTAATATTCGTCATTATGTCTAACAACGTTTTAACAATGAGTCATTACATGCGTTTGCTTCAGGACATACAAAGGTTCAAATGTGGGTATGTTTGATATGCCCCAAACTATACATGTTTTCCAAATCATTCATGCCTCGATTTTAATTGTTTTTGTAGTGAATTCATGGGATTTTGTACTTATTTGGTTTTACACGCCTTCTAGCTTCGGTATCAGAAAACAAGTGAAAATGAAGAAAATCAAAGACCTGAAGCCTCACCATGATCATGGTGGCCTCACCACGACCTTGTTGGCCTCACCATGATCATGGGCGCAGTAAATCAGCCTTTTTAGCATGATGATGTTACCCGACAATTAATCACGGTTGTGGTGGCTTTACCACGACCCTGCAGACAAAAAAAATGTTTTTATGGTACAAGAGACAATGCTGATGTCATGACGTGTGTCAGAGAGTTGACTATGAGTCCATGATCGTGGTGGCCTTGACCACGACCGTGATCGAGCCCTGGCCTACTTGTAAATATGAAATGCCCTCTATATGCAAGGTACGCCATTCTTTTCTTTTCCTTTTAGTTTTAGGACATCTCATCTCTAATTTGTTAATACTTTTAGAGTAGCTTAGCATTTCTTTTGTACTTTTAGTTGATCACCAATAAACAAGAAGAATATTACAGCAATCTGTTGAAAGTATTACATTAAATGTTAATGTTTTAGTTTCATTTATTTTTAAATATATGTGCAGTTTTATTGGTTTGTGTTGGGTTTTTGTAGGTGTCCATGAGCCATTGGGCTCATGGACCTGTAGCTGTGATATTGGGCTTGCATTTGGAAGCTGGGCTCAAGGTTGTTGCTGCTGGATTCGGGTTATTCGCTAACAATCAGGAGCTCCAGGTGTGGTTGTATATAAAGCTTGCTTTCAGTGTTTAGAGAGATAGAAAATCCTAACTCCTCCAGTTCTCTCTTCGGTTCTCTAGAGAGTTCTTCATCTCTCTGCTTCCTTCAGTCGCTGATCGTGTTGTTCTTGATGATTTGTTAGTGTATGAACCTTGTGTGGCCGTTACTGTTCGAATTGACGAACAGACTGATTTGAGAGTGGACAAAGTCTGGGGTCCGAGCCTCGGCCGAACTCAAGGTTCGGAGGCTCCGAACCTTGGCCGAACTCCAGGTTCGGAGGTCCCAGGTTCGGCCCAGAATGAAATAGTATAAATAGTGAAGTCTTTGTATTTCATTGTAAGTTTTTTTTTGTCCAGTGTCTTCTCAGATCAATGTGTTGAGAGGGGAGGTTCTGTCCGACCTCCCCCGGAGCTTAATCGTTTGTATACTCCTTCGGTTTATGTAATCATTCAACACAATATATGACAAAACTTCCGTCTCATCCATAGAAACGATCCGTTACATGCTTTTTCAATTGGTATCAGAGCTGTTGGCTCTTTCTATGGTGGAAATCTATCGTTTTTCTTCATTTCGAGACGTTAAACCTTTGGTTAGGAGTGATTGAAAGTGTTTCTGATTGATTTTTGATCAATCGAGTCTTTCTGAGTCATGTATTTACCTAACAGAAGCATCTGGATGTTCAAATTCGATCATATTCTGAATCTAGTGAGTTTTTTCCGAAATTTTTTGGGTTTTCGCGTTCGGCCGAACTTCACGTTCGGTGTAACCGCTCCGAACTCCAGGTTCGGAGTACGCTCGGCATAACCGCTCCGAACTCCAGGTTCGGCCGGTCCGAAGGTCAGGTTCGGAGATGGCTCCGAAGGTCAGGTTCGGACTAGGTCCGAAGGTCAGTTTCGGAGAGGGTTCGGAGGATCAGGTTCGGAGGTAGATCGGACAAGGTTCGGACGAGCTCGGATGCATTTTTGATGAAGCAATTTTGTTCAACGAAAAAAATTTCCGCGCTGACCTGGCAGCTCGATCCCAGCCAGGGGCTCTGCCCCTTGGACCCCGCCAGGGGCTGCCGCCCCTTTGGACCCCGCTTCTCAGGGGCGCTGCCCCCGAACCCCCGTTAGGTGGGAAATTTACAGAAGCGGATCAGCTATCGTGTTTACCCTTGATTCGGTAGTTGTGGGGTGTTATGTTTGAAGAAAATCCAGATCACGATATTTGTTACGAGTTAGTGATCGAATTTCAAGAAATGAGTTTGTGAGTAGTCATTGTTGTTCTTGATGATGGACAGAGATTCAAGAATACGTGTTTCTGATGATGGACAGAGATTTGGAGACATGGTTATGATTACTTGGGAACGTTTGTCGGAGATTATCTTTTTACACAAACTGAAGATTAATGAGATTAAAGATTCCGTTGCGGGCCACTTGAGTTTATCATTCCACTAAAAAGACAGGATTTGTTCCTGCGGGGTTGGAATCATAAGAAATTGAAGATTTGAATATGTCACTTGTTTAGGGGGAAATTGGGGACCCTAAAAACTTTCAAAGTTTCATAATTGAAAAAGTGAATATTCAAAAGCAATCAGTTCAGGGATGATGGTGGTTTTTGATCTTCATGGAAATGTGGTATATTCTGATGTTCGTGCGAACCGATATGTCAAAGTTTTCAATTATGGTTTGGAACTTTCTGTCATATGCCCGATACTTTCTTGAGTTGTCGAAAGACTTGGTCAGATTCCAGTCTGCAACGAGATATACGTTTACCGGAGTAATATATTGGGATGGATTTGATGCTGAGGGGGAATTTCCGTGATTGAAGATGCTGATCGTGTCTGTTTTCATAAAGATCAGAATATATTACAAGTTTGTGAAGGTTAAAGATTATTATCAAGATGCAGTGATGTTCGTGTGTCTTTACAATTTTCGGATACAACTTATGAAGTAAACCATTATCATACATGCCGGTTCCAATTGGATGGCTGTGCTTGAAGCTAGGGGGAATTTTATTGGTTGTGGAGATTGTACAAGATTCGAATTGTGTCCTGCATACCTGATGATTCGGTCAAGGGGAGTTTGCTAAAGATAGAGATGTCTGCAGCAAGCTGACTGAAGATTGCTAGAAGATCAATGTCTGGATTCGACAGTAACGTCCAAGGGGGAATTTGTTAGTGTATGAACCTTGTGTGGCCGTTACTGTTCGAATTGACGAACAGACTGATTTGAGAGTGGACAAAGTCTGGGGTCCGAGCCTCGGCCGAACTCAAGGTTCGGAGGCTCCGAACCTTGGCCGAACTCCAGGTTCGGAGGTCCCAGGTTCGGCCCAGAATGAAATAGTATAAATAGTGAAGTCTTTGTATTTCATTGTAAGTTTTTTTTTGTCCAGTGTCTTCTCAGATCAATGTGTTGAGAGGGGAGGTTCTGTCCGACCTCCCCCGGAGCTTAATCGTTTGTATACTCCTTCGGTTTATGTAATCATTCAACACAATATATGACAAAACTTCCGTCTCATCCATAGAAACGATCCGTTCATGCTTTTTCATGATTCATCTTCACCAGATGAATCTAGTCATAGAATAGATTGTAGCGTCTGTGTATGTTAGCGTAGAGAGTTTTTGTTATCATCAGTTGATGATTCGTTGTTGTTCAGATCTATAGTTTGTTATAGATCTTGTTCTTGTACAATTCTGCTGTGTACTCTGGTTTGATCTTCAATAGTTCTTAGTTTTGACACAATCAAACTTTGGATTGTGGTTCATCCATGTTTATTATTTTAAGTTTGGTCGTTGACATCTCTATGACCATTTTTTGCTAGTCTTTTTGTATCACTTAGGTGAGATGACACTTGTAATCGTTTGATTTTAAGTTTATGGAATAAATTTCTTGTTTATGTTGATGATTTCAAGCCAGGGTCATTAAGTACAAATTATGTAAGAAAAGTATGTGATGCACATTTAGGGTTTACAACTCTTATATTGATACGATCCAAACGGGGATGGTCTTCATGGTGAATTGGTGATGTCACTAACTGAATAAAAGCGACTCCTCTCCTCTTATTAGCCTTCATGGTACATGCATTTTTCTAGTGCACGTGTGTCGTCGTATCAATGGCCGAGTAAGGAGAGGTTCGGTGATCCTTCCTTGTGATGTCACCACATAACAGAGACAGAGACCGTGTGTCAATCGCGTGGAGGTTCTTTGAACCAACCCCACTCTTGCACGGGCCGGGTTTGCACCGGCCCGGAATCCCGGATAACCGTACCTCTTCACGTAATTCTTTTTAAAGATCCAACTCTTTAGAAAAAATGTACTAGACAATAAAAATGCAATAAATATTGCATTGAGTCAACTATAACTAATACAACATTATTCAGAAATGTTATATTTGCTAATTTTTTGTAGTGTTTTTAATTAATAACACCATGCATTGAAAATCATGTATTATAAGTGAAAAACTCCATTCCAAGCATAACAAAAATGTTGTGAATTCTAACCATATAAAAAACTTAAACTACTATTAAAAAATATCATACAACACGAGGTAAACTAGAAAGAGCAACGAGGGGTGTATAATATTTTTCCTATGAGTTCGGAACATATGCAACTATAAACAAAAAAGTAAATTAGTCACCGCTTGATAAAGTATGGTGTGTAAAAATATCGAATCATCTATTCTAATAAACAAAAAGATCTTTAGGTGAGGTGGCATCATCACAGCCCTCCCCTGAATCACCACAATGCTTCATTTTTCACCAATTAAGGGCAAAAAAATAAAATACTCACGGTGTGCAATTTCTAACACGCGGATCCTCACTATCGGATCCTTATAACCCGATCCCTCTTCCGTGACTATAATCTCAATTCAAGCATCATTATCAAACCCTAATTGCCAAAATCTAAGGGCGCGTTTAGTTGTGGAAAACAAGGGGTGTTTTCCATTTCTGTTTTCTAAGAAAACAAGGAAAACAAAAAACGCGTTCAAATTGTATTTTTTAGAAAACGTTTTCTAGGAAAACAGAAAATAGTGTTTTCTAAATTTTAACTAAAAATGGAAAACACTTTTTTTATAGTTTTATGTTTTCTGTTTTCTGTTTTCTATTTTCTATTTTCGTTTTCCAAATATATACAAAAGAAAAGGGGCGTTCATTTTCTAGGGTTTATACGCACAGCCGCTCGACCTCTCCTTCGTTACCTCCGTCGCCGTCTGCTCCACCGCATCGTCGACGGAAATCTAATGAAATGTAGAGATAGAAAACAAATAGAAAACAGTTGATTTGAACATGTTTTCTAGTTTTCTAATCTTGAAAATGAAAATTCCATCTCTTCAAATTTGAACGCGTTTTCAAAAATGTTCATGTGTTTTCTAGAGATGGAAAACTCATTTCATTTTCTAAAAAACTAGAAATGAAAAACTAGAAAACATTTTCCACAACTAAACGGCCCCTAAAACTTCCACCGCCGCTCTCTCTCAGTTGGGAATTCGATCATCAGTGGAGTCTTTCTTTGCGTTCTCGAAGGTATGAAATCGATTAACATGTTTCTCCGTCGATTAACATCCCAAAATATGGTATCAATTTCAGATTTGTAAGAATTCTCCATCGACTTGAAAAGGAACTATTTTTATCTGTTTCATTTTACTGATTTTCCTTATTGTTAATCTGTGTTATTCTGGTCGGTTTTTGGCTCATCTCTGTTATGGTTGATTTATATTGTTGTGTATCGGTTTTGATTGTATGTTTGTGTGATCATGCAGGTTTGTTACGTTCCAGATGGGCAAGGTATGTTTCGAAGTTTAGGGTTTAGGTTAATCTTGGTTTATTGTAACTCAATTGATTCGTTGGTGTTTTTGTTCATCTACTTAGTCATTGTTGAATTATTTGAAAGTTGTAGTTGTTCAAATACAAAATATGTTCATTCAAAATTAAACTGTCATGGGTTGGTTAAGTACAGGAGGATACAATCTCAACTCATTAGCAAATCGTTTGGCATTAGAAGCATTTGATTGTGCTTCAGCTAGATTATTGAACCAGTGGACTAATTTATATATGAATGTTATCCATCTTCTTCGAGTGCTATCAGTGTAGATGTTTTTACATTTGAGAACCTTTATAAGGTAGGTTAGTCTAGCTACATATTCAGGTTTTTGTGTTCAGACAAGATAACTTGATGCTTTTTGGTGTTCTTCAAAAGAGAGAATTTGGAAATCTCTATGGTAGTCAATGCTCCTATTGTTGTATTTTGTTTTTTTTTACAACTGATACGATAACAAATTAGTAGTTATAAGTTATGAGTTTTGTTTGTAATCATGTGTGTTTGAGGCCTTACTGGACATTTGAAGGTTACGTGCAACAACGTTGTTCTTAAGGATGTTTATACATTCTATGACCAGGTTTTAAAACTACAACATGGAAATGAATATAACTTTTGAAGTGTTGAGTTTAAGATTATGATGGGAGATCGACTACTTTTAATAGCAATCATTTGATTAAAGCCAAGAATTTGATTGAAACATGGGTGTTTTCAAATTAATTTTGAAGGAGGTTTGTTTGTTTCTTCTCAAAATCATAGGGTGTTTGCATCATGGGTGTGAAACAAGTTATAAAGAACCTGGATGCATTTAAACATGCTGAAGATCATTTGCTACAAAGAACACTATATGGTACTGTTGGTAAGTCTTTTTGACACTACCATTGGTTAAATTTTTGTATGAGTAGCTTCTAATATCATTGGTTTGTTGAGACATTTGTTTGGTAATTCGGCTCTATTTTGGCCTTTCAAAGGTTTAAGAGTAATATACTAGAGAATACAAATTTTGGTGCTGATAATCTGGGTCTTTCAAAGGTTATTCCACTTCATACTAATGGTTCTAACCCATAGTATATTTTTCATGATTATTTAAGCGTAGTGGTGATAATTTGTATGTAATAATGATATTGAAATTGATTAAAAGATTATCTTCAATGCAACTGCATATAGATTACAAATTGTTGCTGTTTTTTTGGTTGAAACATGCATATTGAGATGTATGGAATGTATTTTTTAAGTGTGTTTTTACTCCCTTGGTTGGTTATTTTTCCAGCCCTGTTATAGGAATTGATTTTGGAACCTTAACTTCGTATCTTGCAGGATGTTATCAACTTTAAAGGATTTTAAACTCATATGAGAAATTATGAACAACAACAATTGTTCAAATATCTAAGTCTTGCTGACAATGTTGAAGTTC
This sequence comes from Deinandra increscens subsp. villosa, assembly GCA_039602395.1. Classification (NCBI taxonomy): domain Eukaryota; kingdom Viridiplantae; phylum Streptophyta; class Magnoliopsida; order Asterales; family Asteraceae; genus Deinandra; species Deinandra increscens. The sequence goes on from JBCNJP010000011.1 coordinate 2,585,324, forward strand.
TTGATAGGTATCATCACATACCCATTTATTCATAAATAAGGCAAGCCTAGAATCTTTTCTTATTATGAGTTAAATCTTCCATCCCATAGGTGTATGTTTTGCCCCCCAAGTTGGAATCTTCAGATTTTCTAAAGGCATATTCCCAGCATTGATTATGGTACGTGTCAAGTCAGATTGTCTAAAGGCATGTGACCTTAAGGTTAACCTATTTTAACAGTTTGAGGTAAAATCTATAATTGACCCATTCGTAAGTAAACAGGTCAAAAATTGTCACCATTGAAAAAAAATAAATTGGAAAAATAAGACATGATAATCATATTTGAAGCATTTTATCCCTTTTGACTTATTACTATGAATTAGCAAGAATGCATTTGAATTTTTGTACATTTAAGGTTTATTTTATAAAAAGTATGAAATTTCAATATCAGTTTTCATGGTTCTTAATATACTGTTTGAACACATCCATGCGTATGCGTGTATATATAATCTCAAATACACGAACCATATTGTGTGGTATAAGATGGCATGATACTAAGGATAATAAACCACAATAAATCCTGAAATTAGACAATTATAAACTCAAATGGAATTTGTATTCCCCACAGAGGAACCATCCCCTTCAATAGCCTGTAAAATATATGATTATTTTAAATAAAATCAATCCTCTATAACACTTCAACTTTTTATGCTAATTTTTCTAGGTGGTAACAAATGTATCCTAATATTAACATAAAGTCAACTAAAGTTCAGGGTTGATACCAATGTGTTCTGTAGGAAATTAAATTGCTATGTTTTGACCTGCTTGACCCGTTAGAATGACACATAACCTGAATCGACTTTCATATATAAGAAAGTTAAAGGATATTTTCTACCAGGTTTGTGATTTTTGTGAACAAATATAACATCAATATATTTAAAATATTATTTTTGGTTGTTGTTTGAAAGATTGTCCAGAATAAAGATAGCTTGTCTGTGGCTGTGTCTTAGAGCTTTGATGTGTGTTGATGTCATGATTTATATTAGCTTCTACAGTGATTGTGTATGTGCCGTAATTGTCAATTCATGCTTCATAAAGCATTCAACTTGATGAGTTTTTTTCTTCTTTTAGTTATTGACTTATTGTAAGGTTTGATTTAAAAAGTTCTAATGATCTCATATGTAGAAGTAAATATTAAACCCATTAAAGTTTTACTATGAAACACTTATTTTATTTGCTTGGAAACTGGCTTTGTTAATAGTTCTAAAGTATATGTTCTGTTTTATGGCAGTTTTTTATAATGGATGAGAAAAGGTCAAATGCTGTAACAGAAGCTTTTGTCAAGCATTACAATGAGGGTCTTATATATAGGTATTATTATTTGTGTCAATAAGGTTGAGTCCTAATTCCCTTTGCTATTTTCTTTTCATCATTTATAGAGGTCATTGTATATTATTCTTCAAAAAGAGCCGGTGACTCAAAATTGTTTCTAATTTATTTTGTTGTTTAAAATTAATGGGTAGGAAGTTTTCTCATCATAAAATGAGAAAAATGCTTTTTAAGCTTAGCCATGATGGCAATAGATTGAGGTAGATAGCAACTAACAAGTCAACATCTACCATCGTTGATATTGTATAATGTATATTATATTGTTGCCAAACCAGTGGGTGATATTATTGTTTTATGATAAAGAGATTTCGAGAATACATATTATTGTTGCCAAAATTCTATGCATGGCTAACTTTATTATCATTTGAAGCAACTATGACTAACAATTAAAGTCATTTTAGTAGTTCTGTTGCAATTTTATAGAGGAAGAAAAAAGGTGTTCCTACCTAATATACGATTAGGAGAATTGCCTGGTGGCTCAGATTTCATTGTGCAAGAACATATTGGAAATCAATTTTTTGTAAAAGAAACTTGGTAAATATTAGGTAGTGTAAGTCTCATAAACATGAAGGATGCAAATTGTTTTTGAATGTTTAAATGTTCTATACTTTAGGAAGAAGCCTACTTAACAAGTTAACATGTATGTAGTATACCCAAAAGTTTAGCAATTTTTTGTTTGTCTTTATATCTTTTGATATTCTTATTTTTTTTTTCAATATTCAAATACCTTTACAATCGAATACATTATGATTGTTTTTATTAGAAAACAATTTTTTAAACCCCAGCCGTGCGATGCACGGGTATAAAAGACTAGTATATGGTATATAAAAATCAAACGAGTGTATGCATGTGGTGTTTTCATAAATCTTATTGTTTTCCAATATTTTTCAGGTTAAAAGTATGTTACATTTACCCCACATATAACAACTATTAAATCATTAGATAAGAAATTATTTATATGGGATTTGTGTTAAACTAGATTTTATTAATTTCGTGTTCGTCATATGAATCTCGCGAATACACAAAATAGTTCTATTGTTATGACGCAATTTAAATCAAGCGAAAATACAAAATAACTGTATAAAGACTTTAAACAAAAAAAACTGTCGTAAATAAAGTGTGAATATAAAAAGACTAAATAAAATTAGAAACTGTGTGCTTAAAGTATGAAGCCTATAATCTAAAAGTTATGTTACACGTGTACTCATTACATCTCAACTCATATGCTAAACTCGTTGTGCTCAAGTAAAAACCTAAAAGAATACCCAATAATTATTAACATTTTAAGCTCACATTTAGATTTTAGCATAATCATTAATTTTTTAGACAAACCTATTTCATATAATTATATTAATGACAATTCAAAAAAAGATACAAACAAATTAAATAAAAATCTCAACTTTCTTCATTCATGTTTTGTCTCACCTTTAAAAGCAAATTGAAGAGCCACTAACCGAAATCCTGTTTGCTATTGGCATCACCTTTCTCTCAAGTTAGAATGTAAAGAACCCAAAGTTTTTTATTTAGGTATTTCTTTTTAAATTTTACCTTTTTGTTTGATATTTTGATTAATTGCTTAATTTTTTCATGTTAGATTGTTGGATATATGTCGGACTAGTAGACTCGTGGTTGAATATTTATTAATTTTATATTAACTTGTTAGTTAATATTTTAAATTGAATTTGAATTTGTTAATATGACTCGAGCCGACCTGAATCGAACAAAAAAAAAGTTTAATATTTAGTGATAAATAACTGATATTTGAAATTTTTTTACCCCATAAGAAAACTTCTTGGAATTACCACTTCTCTTAGTTGAAGGTTTTGAGCTCAAACTCATATATGATTATGATGTAATATAGTACTTTGGTACTATTGTTAGCCCATTTTGTATGGGTTCTTGACTCTTAGTTCAAAATATTTGGTTCAAACTCGTTCATTTAAAATATATATATGTTCACTCGTCAAATATTATATTCCATGAAACATTTTATCTTCAGGTTTATTGGATTTTATTAATCCAAGTTACTGTCAATTTGTCAATATTAATCTCAATTAGTAAGGTGTTGGATTTCATTGGACCCCATTTACATTTTTCTTAACTCCGTTTGGGATTTTACTCAAATAATTCTAAAGGGATCCAATTGAATTCAACACCTTAATAATTGGATTAATATGAGTCATTTTTTAAATTGATATTAATATTGACCAATTGGTAATAACTAGGATTAATAAAATCCAATAACCCTTACCGTTAGTTAAACTTTGGCCGTAAAAAAAACTATTTAATACTTTTTATTAGTAACTATACAAACTCTTAAATAAAAATATACAAGTATTTTTTAATAAAAATAATAAAACATATTGTTTTAAATACAAATAATATATAAAAATCAAGTACTGGTATCGTTGTCATCAGTCGATAATGTTTGGTCTCGATACGTTATCGGACCCGACACCAAATGCCCCCAATTTTTTTACTAAAAACATATTTATTAAACAACTCCGTTTTTAATAAAAATTTGTATCGGAATATTGATTAAAAAAACTAAACAATACCATGAATATAGATTTTTTAAAATGTTAAATATTAAAAGTTATTTAAGAAAAATAAATTTATATAGAAAACAAATTGTTAGAAAATAAAAGGGGAAATAAAATAAAAATTTATGTATGTGTAGATTGAGATAACAACTTAATTTTTTTAATTGACCAATATACCCTTTAATCTCTTAAAAAATCATGTAAAATAACATCTCTACCAATCTGAAACTGAAATTTGAAATTGAAATTTGAAATTGAAATTTAAAATTGAAATATATGTTATATATAAAAGTCATATAAAATAACATCTCTACTCATTTAAAATCTAAATCTAATCTAAATCTAATCTAAACTATATAATAAACAAAAAGTTTGGTGATACTATAATTAGTAAAAATGGACACTTGTCATCACCACAAAATTTTGGATTAAATTAAAATTTTAATAAAAAATTATCCAAATACTAAATTTTCATATTAGGTTTATTTAGTTTAAACTTTTAATAAGTAATTATCTAATAAAAAATTATTCAAATACAAATATTTATATTAAAGTTACTAATTATCCAAATACTAATTATTAATATTAAGGTTAATATTTTATTCAAGATAATTCAAATACAAATTTTTATATTAAGGTTAGTAATTATCCAAATACTAAATTTTAATATTAAGGTTAATATTTTATTACATATATATTATATTTTATTAAAATAATATATTTTATTGCATATACTTTAATATATTAATATATATGTAATGCTTCTAATACTTTATTCATGTAATATTATAATTAAATATTATACATGTAATATAAAATATTTTATTCTATTTAATTTTATATTTTTTTACTTTAATTAAGTTTAAATTCAAAAAGTATTTCACTTTAATATAATAAACAAAATCTTTATATTTTGTGACTAGATTTCTTTTTATTTTTAGCTGCTAAAAATCCGGTTACCCGGGTCTAATCATAGCAAACGATGTTATTCGCGACACATTACAACCTCAGTCCGTACGAGTAATCAAGACCCTCTGTGTTGCACATCCATCCAAAGGAAACTCACTGTCTAAATGCCCCGACCCTCCTATAATTACTAAGAAATTTTTAGATAGTTATAAAAATACATAATTGTCGTAGATTATGATTATATTTATAGTTTTTTTTTAACTCAGCCGTGTAATACACGGGATAAAAAAACTAGTGCATTATATATAGTACATATAGATAGATATAGATATAAATATATATTGATAGATATAATTATAAACACTCCTTTTATTTCGATTAAATTAATTATTCAAACATTTTTCAAATAATTCATGAATTATTCACTTCCTAATATATATTGAGAAATCATTTTGGGGATGATATACAAATCCGTGTATAAGTAACTATTCAAAATAATTTAGGCTAATAATATCCAACATGTCCTTAATTCTTAATCCTTAATATGGGCAACTCATTAATCTTATCTATGTAACAAAGTAACAACATATCTTCATTCACGCATACTTCCTTAGTTTTCGATCTCTTCTATATTTAATTAAATTCAACCATTCAATCATCGCCTGTATTATATTTTCCTCATATGTGTCATAAATAAATTCGTCATGCATGCTATGTTACATTTTTAGGTTTAATTAACCATGCAAGTTTTTGTTGTTAAATGCAATATTATTCATAGCAGCTTAAGCAATTACTATGTTTTTCTTTGTTTCTTTTGTTCGGTACGTGTTAAGATTGAAATATATGATTTAAAATGACTTTGATATCCCGATGCAGAAATGATTTAGAACGAATAAATCAACTCACTCTAAATCTAGAACGAATTTGTTCATTCTAAATCATTTCCATCGTGATATCTAAATCATTTCCATATCATTTTATATCTCAGTAATTTTCTTGAGACGCGTGCAAATCAGGTAAGTTGTTATGGCTATTTTGAGTTGTGATATGTATTTTATACAAGTGAGATTATTAACATCTTGTTTAGGTTTTTTTTTATATCTAAAAGATTAATACATATGCATACATGATTAAGAAAAAACTAAGTTAATTTACTAGGAGTGTTGTATATGCAAGCATAAATACTCATCTTGGAAGCATGAATACTCATCTTGGAATTGGTATGCAATACTTCATATGTATGAAAAATAGTAAAGCACTGCTATATATGTAATCTTGTTAATATTGCCTCTATACATATGTTTTTTGGGCAATGGGAACAAATTGCTGATGATTTTGTGTTAAAGCACTCCTATGTATGTAATCTTGTTAAAGCACTCCTATATAGGTAATCCATAAACACTATTCGTGTCTAAACATTTTCCATTTTTCTTAAAGATTCTTGGTTGACACTAACGGTGTTTGCGGTCTGGTTTGAACGGTTTTTAGGTCAAATCAAAGCCTAACCATTAGTAAAGGTTTCTGAATATTGAAAATAAGAACTAAATCGTTAGAACTTGAAACCGAACCCAACCAAACCGTTAGCAACGGTTTGGCTTAGGTTTGGTTTCTTGGATTGGGCTTTGTTGAGCCTTTAAACAAATATAACAAATTGTGTAGAATAAAGCCCTTCAAAAAGAAAAAAAAATAGTCTGCAACAAACCATAAAATGTATAAAAAAACAATGTCAAGCCATATAAAAGAAGTTCAAGCTACTTTTAAAATTGCAAGATACCAAATAACATAAGATGCTGTAAAAAGATACAAGCTACTAAATAAGATAGGATGCCATATAACATAAGAAACTGTCACAAACAGAAGCTATCAAATAAGATAAGAATCTATTATACTACAAACTCAAAGAAATTTCAAACACATAAGAGGTTATGGACTATCTTCTACTAAAATTCATGTTGGCTTATCTTTGTTTAACTCTTTATAAAACCCTTTAGCTTTTATTATTTATTTTATTCTATTTTATTTTTTTTATCTAATTTACTTGTTTCTTTTATTATTATTATTATTATTATTATTATTATTATTATTATTATTATTATTATTATTATTATTATTATTATTATTATTATTATTTATTCATTAGTATTATTATCTTATTTATTTTAACTTATTTATCTATTTATTTTCTTTTCTCGGTTGTCGTTACTACCCACCTCTTGGGTTTCGAAGCTAAGGGTCTCCCTGAAAGCAGCCTATCTATCCTCAGTGTAGAGATAAAACTTGTCTACATTCCACTCTTTCCAGACTCTACTTATAGTTATTATGCTACTGGTGAGATTTTACTGGGTATGATTGTTGATTTGTTGTTGCTGTAAATATGTTTTATAAAATACAAACATTAAATATGTCTAATACAATAACAAAAAAAAATAAGTATATTTAGTTTAGTTCTCCAACGACTAGTTCAACAGATCTCTAACGGCTATAAGCATCAGACCGTTGTAACCGGTTTTGAAACTGATTTTTGTATCCGGTTCTTGATAACCAATTTTCTAATCGGTTTGTATCTGGAAACCCTAACCGATATTTAACGATGGTCCGGTTCTCAAACGGAACCAACTTCTACCTGTCCGATTTACTAACCGGTTTTCGATCCCCTATCCGGTTTTTTTCCCACGTCTAAAACCGGTTTATTAGGTTAACCTTGCAACAATATGAGGTTGACTAAAATGTTTTTTTTTTTCAACGTGGTGTGGGAAAATAACTCATAAAACTTGAAGGACTAATTTGGTAAACCAATCAACTTTCAAGGACCACTGCGCATTTTAGAAAAATCCAAAAGAGGGGTAAATTGTACCGAAAGTTTACTTGTGACCGTACAAAGTTGCCGTTACACGCATCCTTCGTGCTCCGGAAGTATCACAATTCACAACTTTCTTCACTTCGTCGATCAAACCCTAGTTCTAACGAAAATCGTTACTGGACATGATTGAATCCAGCGATAAATTCAAAGTATTTTCATTCGACGAATCAGTTCCGGAGGAAAATCCTTTCTGGACATCTTCAGTATCGGCGAAGAAGAAATCTCGCTGCGTTGATTCCGGCACCGACTGCTATCGGTTTTTGGAAACATGTACGTATCGGTAGAATATCATAAACCCTAAGTTTTCAATTACAATTACTGGTTCGCTCACGTATACCGTGCGCTCTTTGTTGTATACCTAATTTTCATGGAATCACGGGATTATTCATTATTCATCATTCATTGTTCATTACTGATTCTACGATTTGGATGTTGACTCGCTTTTTTCAGTAATCAATACTGATACTAACTTCTAGTCGTTGAGATTGTTTACATTTGATTTCGTAACAAATGCTGCAAATAAACGAGATTGATATTCGTTACAAGTCGTATGAATTTGAAAATGAAAGGTGAAGTTACTAGGTTTGAAAATGATTGTTTACTCTTGCTGTGTTTTTGGTAGCATGGATGGATTATGCCAAATTGCTTCTGTTTTTGAATTTGTACAATTTTAGGGCTCATCACTGTTTGCTATGGTTATTTTACCATTTATGTTGAGGTGATAATTGAACATGTTTATACTTTTGACATTCAGTTTAATACTAATACCAATACCAATTCAACTGTTAAGTTAGTTATTTATGATCTAATAGTCCTAAGCCCTATTTATACAAATTACTTACTATGGATCTTCCTGATTGCGATAAAGTGATCCTCAAATGTAGTTTATCTTTGGTATGCCACACCCCTACCCATGCATCCTAAATTTTTAGTTGATTATGATGTATCTATATAGGGGCATGTTCAATAAAAACGCAGTTTGAAATAGAGATTGTGAGAACACATAAGCATTTGTACGGTTAGTATGTAGTGCTGACCAAATGTAGTAAGAGAGAGATTATGCATCACATTTGAAGCAATAGGTACGGGTTGATGTGGCTCTTGCGGTTGTATACTAAAATTGTTTTGTTTGAACGACCCTCTATATGTGTGTATGTAAAGACAGATTACAATGTAGATAAAGCTACAATTTCTTCAATCTAAGTAGTACAAGATAGCTACTGCAGAATTGGTCCTGAATTATCTAGGTTGAACAAGAAATCATATTCATGAAAATCGATGATCAAGTGTGAAATTGGTCCCAAAATATTCCATGGTGAATGTTAAGTCACACAGTATCTGTACAGTCAACAACTTCCTCCCCTCTTTCAATGTGATAACTTCGACTACTTACTTTCTTTTCTCCCATAGATGCAGGAGGAATGCCTTCTAGAGGAAAGAAACTCAGAAATGAAATAGTAATTCTTAATGAAGTTGATGACGCGATGAACGAAAGGATCTGTCGATCAGATGCTGCTTTACAATCCAGTTCATCAAACTACAGTTCAAAGACTTTATCTCAATCCAAGTGTTCTGATAATTTTATATCACACAAAGATGCCATTGACAGGAAGGATTCAGACCGGAACCAACGGCTTCGTGTGGCTGATGTATTTAGCATCCGAAGTTTACTTATTGATTGTATATACAGTGCAAGCAATGTTTATTCAAATTTTTTTTTTTTTTTGTGTTACAGAAGCCCATTTCAATAATCTCGGATGAGGACATTGATAATTCATCTACAATGTGTTCTAGTGAATTTGCAGATGCTGAAGGTTCTGTACTTTTGAATTTATTTTCAGCAGACCATGTATCTTCTCTGGAGAATAATGTGTTTCTAAATCCATAGTTTTGTTACCTCTTTGTGTTTATCAGGAGAACAGGTTCTTGAACAGGAGACTACTTCACTTGATGAGGTACGCGCATCTGTTATTATTCTTACAGTTGATCAAGAAATTTCAAAAGGAGGATCCTGTAAAAAAATTGTTTTTATTTTGCTGATTTTCCTCATGTTTTTATCCATGGCCTATTGTGCCTTTGCGTTCCATCACTCATGCTTGTCATTCATAAATGAAATTCAGGGGGTTTTTGGATGTTGATGAAACTTATTATCTGATTACTGTGATGTGAAGTTAATTAGTTTCATATCAATCATACAGAACCAACTATTTTAGGGGAAACCTATATAGTATATACCTATTTACCATGTATGAAAGACTTTTTACCTTCCTTTTTCAACGTTAATACTTGTATCGAGATAAAAAGATAGTTGTTTGGATCATTAATAGTTATTTTGTTTCCAGAAAATACACGGATAAAAAATTTGAACTTCTTATTATAGTCTCATGATGATGATGAAAATTTGCAATTGAAATGTTGAACATTTATACTTCTTATTAGAGGAGGTATTTGACGGCGTTGGATGTTTTTGCATGTTTTTCTAAACCCTAAACCCTAAATTAAACAATTTTGGTTCCTTCCTATATTTATCATGTCCTCTCAAGTTCAAAGTCGGGGGTCTCTCTCGAAGTGGCCTCTCTATCCCTTGGGGGTAGAGGAAAGGTTTGCCTACATCCCACCCAGCCACCCTCCCTAGACCGTACTAATAGTGTATGCTACCGGTGGGATATTTAATTGGTATTGTTGTTGTTTGTTTAATGATGTTGAAGAATGAGATGCTGGTTAGCTTTTAGGTTTAGCTTTTAATGTAACCTTTTATCATGAAAGATTTGAATAGGGACATACATATACTTTTATAATAGTCTTATGCTATCATGTTTCGGTCAATTTTTGGATACCCCGTATGTTTTTGCACTAGTAGTGGTATGCTAGATATCTAACAGAAGTCATTGCTCACAACACATTTCTAGGGATATGTGTGGCAGTCTATTATATTTGGGATTCAGGTGGGATGGAATTAGTGATTTCGTTTGACCACATTCCGAGTACTGTTTGGTTGCATATTCTGATTGAAGGGGGGTTCTTCTTTCTATGTTTTTTGTTTTGTTTTTCTGTTTGTTCAGATCATAATTATAATATCAAATTGAAATGACCAAATACTCTTCACATGTGTGGCACATGGTTGAGCTTAACCGCCGGATTAGTGAAGTTAATGGACCATTCGTAGATTTCTTGACATATTATAGAGACTGAAAATATAATTTACTCTAATGATCATTACTGGTTTTTAATTTAATTAAAGACCAACAAGAAATCACAAAAGAACCAAAGAAAGGGATACTTTGGACAGCGGGCATTGTTTACATTCCAATTTCAAAACTGTATCTGCAAGCATCACAAAGGAACTGAATTGCATTTTAATTCCTTGCCTACCAAGCATGTGGGTTGAACACTTTCCATTCCTTTCTCTCTCTCTCTCTCTTTCTTTTTTCTTTCTAAAATGATTCTCTTTTGACAATTCCAGTCCTTTGAAAAAAGATGCGAACCATTTTATTATCGGCCTCCATGGATCATCATTCTTTTCATCTTTTAGAAGTCATAATATCTTATTTTCTCATGTTGGAGAATGAGGAAATGTGGGACATAGAACAGCTCAGTTTCTTTCTTGAATAACATCAAACATTTTTTTTGAAACAACCAAACATTTTTACTTGACAAGCTTTCATGAAACTGCAGACTAATAATTGTTGTTTAATTTCCGAGTATCGGAGTTTATCATTATCTTGTTTTTTAGATACCTTTTAGTATTAATTATTAGTTTGAGGAAAACTTAGATTAGGATCAACAGGGCATAGATACTAACTGGGGTTTGTTTCATACTTTCTTATGTATATATAATTATATACTTGTGTTGTTGTATCATTAATCAATAGAAACAGCATGACATATTAGTTATCTCAAACTTGCACAAAGTGGAAATGACGGTTTTGGTTCTTTTTTGTGTGTGGTAATATGCAGGAATCCAGTGTTGTTGTTTACCCAGAGTGTGTTACTTATGGAAGGAGCTGTTTTTCGAAAGCAAAGCTGACATTTTTTCGCAGTTCCATTAAGCTTGATGTTTCTGAGGAAGGGGCCATAGGTTGTCTTACTTTTGAATGGAAGACTCAAAATATTCTTAGTATCGAGTCACGGGAGTTGGATCCTGTGAGTTTCAAGTCTCCATTCTGTGGTTTTTTTAGTTCGTTATTCATATGTCAACTTATTGTGAAACTTCAAGTAACTTCTATTTCTTATTCAGCTCATAACAGCTGAGGTCTGCCTTCTTATCAAGCCAGAGCATGGTCAAAAGTCAGGTATTTGCGTCTTCAAGATGTATTTTCTGTGTTACTTTCAAGATCTGTTATCTTGATGCTGTATTTGTTTTACTTTAGATTGACCAAGACAAACAACCACTCATAGGTAACAATTAGTATCAGGTTTCCGTTTTGTCTCTTAAAAATGTTTATGAGTTCGAAAATGAATTGGTTTGTGCTCTTATAATAAGAAGCTGTTTTTCTTTTGTAGTATGAATCAATAAGGACTTCTATATGTTGATGTATTAAAAAGATTAGTTAAATGGTACTTTCTATACATATACATGTGTTTCATTGGTTAACTGGTCTCCATATATGAAAATTTTCCCTTTACTCCCTTGCTAGCATTTTTGGATGTTATACAACAATCATTAACAAATTACCATTGTCACATGAATTGCTTAAGGAAGGCAAATGGATTCCAAGAATCATTTTCTGACCCCATCTTCTTGGTCTGTGGTAGACATGATTTACTTCTCATGTTGTCTGTGGGACTGATCTGTGGGTTTCCCTAAATTACTAGTACTGGTGTCCAACAAGTATCCGTTGTCACGCGAATCGCTTGTATTCTCTATACCATCTTATTATGCATGACATGAAAAATGAATGACACTCGGTATGAACTGTTTATATCCATGCTAATGTATTTGGATAACAAGCTTGTAGTCTTACAAACTGCATATTTCAATATTTATACAGGCTCTGTTCATTAAATGTCGAGCATTCGGACCTTATCTTATCCCTCTATTTGCCAGTATCTGATACAATAAGGTAGAATAACAGTAATGGACAGGATTTGTAGACCCTTTGTATTAGTAAGACTCAGTTCCCATGACATACAGTTGTCTCAGTCTGCAGGACCTTTATAATAAGCGCGTAGTTTTTTTCCATAACTTCTATACAACTTCCATGTTTTATGGAACAACACATAAAAGCTTGAGTGGTGTACAAGTAAAATTAAATGGTGTGCAAATATTTTGCAATCATGAGGTACCATTGCGGTTGTTACTTGTATATTTATTGATGATAGCCTGACAAACCTCCTCCTCGGTTATTTGTGAATATTATATACAGTGTGAGTCCAAATGTGATTCAAGAGTTAATTAGTTTGTTATGGAATGCGTGAGATGCTTAAAATAACTATGTTGGGATGAAAAACGGAGAAGTATATATTGCTTTTGTCAATTAAACAAAGGTATGTAAACAATAGTATATGGATTGTTAACCTCTTCCAAGTCTAAAGGACACGCCTTTTGAATACGTCAACCAGCAGTTTGTTCTGTTTTGTTGCTTTCTGAGTTCAACAACATAATATCCCTTCTATTTTATATTTTTTTATCTGAAATATATATGCTTACGAGCTACGTATGGTATATATTCAAGGTATCATGTTTTTTAGATTGCTGCAATCTGTAAGTGCAGGGATTGGTGAGTTCCTCCCTTGATAAGTGTCTTTATATTATGAACAATAACAATCCGGTGTAATTTCATTTTTTCAAACACAATAATTTTACTTGCATCTCAGGAAACACATGTATGTTGCCACTTCTCTGCTTTGAACTTGTCTTGTTTTTTTTTTAAACTTCTTACCCATGTTTATACAACTAAATATAGCTGTAAGTCGGAACTTGATTTCAGCGCACTTTTGCAGGTATTTTGGAGGTTAAGTTCACTCTTGCTGATCCTTGTTGGAGTAATAAGCAAGATCAAATTAAATCTCTGGACGAGCAGTATAAGGAAAAATGGGATGTTGATCTTGAGTGAGTTACTTGTCTCCCTTATATGCTTCTCTTGTTCTTTTTCCTAGTCTTTATACCATGTGGCTTATGAGTTATAGATAATCTTGGTTGCTCATAATTATTGTAAGGAAGCTTATGTGTGGGAGAGTTGACATATTTTCTATTTACATGTATCTGGAAGATGATTTTTGTTTAACTGTTCTTTTTACAGTTCATGTGAGCTGTTCGAAGATATTACATATATGGAAGGGGATTGTGATTCTATAACCATTTCTAAGAGAGACTTTCAGCTGCTACAGCCGGAAAAGTTTATCAATGATACCATTGTTGACTTCTATATTGAGTTCAGTTTATTTCTTTGACTTCATATAATCATATTACAAGTAGTAACAGAATGTGCAGAGGTTAGGCTGGCTGGAAAACTGACCTAAATATGTGAATGGGTCAGAATGAGAAATCTCTAATAATGGTGAACCATGGGTTGCGTTGGCCCACAAACAATTTTTCCATTTAAAAAAAAACTCAATAGACAATCATTGTATTAAATATGAATACTAAAGATTTTATTAGGACTTCTATCATAATGATAATTAGTTGGTTTGGATAAAGAAATATTTCAAGTGTTATGACTTATGAGCATTCAAGTACATTTTGGATCTTCCTGTTTGACCCATTCCATTCCAACAAAGTTTTTTAAGAATACCTTTTTAACCCTTTAGGGAAAATATTACTCAAATCAACCATGTCTGGGTAAATGGGTTGAAATTGAAACCTCTAACTTATATGTAATTATGAAGTTTTGAAGTTCACTTTACAAGTTTCAAGTTATTGCAGATACCTGAAGAAGATCACGCCTTCTGATGCAAGAGTCCATTTCTTCAATAGCTTTTTCTTTAGAAAGTTGGCTGATTTTGATGAAAATCAATCACGATCTGTTGACTCCAAGGAAGCTTTCCAAAGAGTTCGTAAGTGGACGAAGAAAGTGAATATTTTTCAGAAGGATTACATCTTTATTCCTGTAAACTTCAGGTGAGATTCTACCAAGCATTAGCAGTTTTCCTCAACAGAGGTGGCACTTTGACCCTTTTTTACATATAATTGGGTGGATTTGGGATGTTCTTTTTATCTCAAATGAATCATATCAAAAAGTTAGGTAAAAAGGTATGGATTAAATATAACTCAAATGGTTCAAAGTCTCCTAGAATTTAATGCATATACATATCTAAAGATTTATGATTAGGAATATTTTTTCAACTATATTGAACACATTAAGTATTTATACAAAAAGACTAAAGATTGGCAAAAGAATGCGATTGCTCTCACATGACCCTATCCATTAGACCAATGCCCAACCTGTCAATTTTACTACCTCTTATGCTTATGCTCTATACTGTATGGCAGGTTGCATTGGAGTTTGATTATTATTTGCCATCCTGGTGAAGTAGTGGATTTCACAGGTAATCTTTTATATGATTGTCAACTTCATGTTAATTGGAGCATTGTCTTTTTTTTAATATAACCAGTGATGTGTAGATGATGAATTGGAGATTTCATCTAAAGTGCCTTGCATTTTGCACTTGGACTCTATTAAAGGAAGCCACAGAGGTCTTGAACAATGTATCAAATGGTAAGCTACTTAGAATATTTGCGAGGTTTAATGAAGGCTTTGTAGAACATGATATGTTTGTCAACTCTTACCGTCCTTTAATTTAGTTTTTTTCTATGGATTTAGTTTAATAGTATATGTTTAATTATAGCTATGTTTGGGAAGAGTGGAAAGAGAGGAATAATAACACACCAGAAGATATATCTACAAAGTTCAAGGATTTGCGGTTTCTTCGTCTCGAGGTATTTAATTTACGCATTAAAAACCCATATTGTTATATGTGTATATGTATGACCCCATTATTCTAGGAAATAAAATAAAATTTACTGAAATGCATTGCAAGGGGCTAGGTACAAGTTTCGATCTTTTAAGTATGTTGATGTCTCAACTAAGAGTCAAGCTTGCATTGCAATGTTAAATGGTCATTTATGTTATTGCTTGCTCTTGCAACAAGAAGCTGGCCACCGTGTTTGGTTCGGAACTCTTGTGTCAAAAACTGTTAGCAGCCTCACCAGTCACCACAAGGGTTAGGTCTTGTGACCAAACTTATAACATTCACATTAGAGTCTTTATCCTTATCCTTCTAATTTAACTAAAAACACATTTATTCTCAAAATTTGAAGATCTCTATAAAACCCCCACATCTCAATCCTCATCCTTTATCTCTATCTATCTTTCTTTACTATTTTTCTCTTTCTTTCATTTACAATATTAACTAGTAACTATTTTTTCTTTCTCTTGATCTTTTTTCTTTTGCTATCTTTTTTCTTCTAACATTGATTTTTCATAACTTTCAATAGAACGGGTTCGGGTCAAGACGGGTCTGTTAAAAAAATGGTATTTTGGCTTGGTTTAGGCCGAGTCGACTTGAAAAGAACAAAATAATGTAACTTTGCAAAAAACTGAATATTTTTACAAGTGGGGTGAGAGCGGACTTGAGCAGAAATCAGCACATGAACTCAAACTCAAACCTTTAACATCTAGCATTTGAACGGAAATTATCACATGAAGTCAACCATCAAAATGCATAATATTCACCATCCGGTTAATGTTGTTACTCACCAACTGATTAGACAAAACAAATACAATTCAAGCTCATGAAAGCAACAATAAAAGTCAACTAAATGGAGACCTTTTATGGGGAGGAAATGCAGTATCCACGAACTCCATTTTAACTTCATTCAAAGCCTCTGCAACTAATGCAATCTTGACCGTCTCTTGAAGTCCAAAGAGATGAACTTCAAAATTAACAGTCCGTCTAACTATATCTATCACAACTGTATCACTTATCAGCATAGTCCATACTCCATAGTAATTATCATAACCAAATAATTTAACCTAAATGAACTGCAAAATTAATTAAACAAATCAACTTACAGAAGCAAATAAATCACCCATGACTGAAATTCAAACCTCATAACCTTATTTGCCAACTGATTAGTCCAATCCATCTGTTCTACACACAAAGGGCACTTTTTCTTTTCTTCGTTGCTGAGGATTTCTCTGAAAAGCACATAAATAGTAATGATTTCAATTGAAATATTTGCGGCAATTGAAATTTAGACTTATACGAGCTAAGTAGCTAACACCTCAACATTATACTAAAACAAAGCTCCCAAGTCCCATCATTAAAATCAACTTAAATTTCAAAGATCAAAGTAAAATACTAATACAAACTTGAAGTGAAGCAAATCCGAATCGAGACCAGCAAAGCGGAACAAGAAACACAGATGCAAGATGGGTTGTTTTTAGACCTACCTGTGGATGAAGTTGAGACAAGGGGGAGTGAGAGATGATGATTAAACTCAACAACTGTGTTACCACTACTGTTATCATCTTCCATTTCTACCTAATAGCCTTCTTCATACAGCCCGTATAGCTTATGTTGCTGTCAATTGTGTTACCACTACTGTTATCATCTTCCATTTCCACCTAATACAGCCCTTATAGCCTTCTCCATACAGCCCGTATAGCTTTTGTTGTCAATTTGTGTCAACTGATGGTGACCTATACAGATCGTGTTAATCCCCATACGGACCGTATGCCTCCTACATGGGCCGTGTGTTTAAGATGTCACAGTTTGAACCTGGAATATGGTTAACTCATCATCCACTGAGTCGGTTAGAGCTAATAGGAGTTTTGGTTGTGACAGTTTTATTTTTCTTCTGGATGTGAACAATCATTTGTTTTTCACCTTGTACCTTTGATTTTATTCAGGCACCCCAGCAGGAGAATTCATATGATTGTGGGCTATTTATGCTCCATTATATGGAACTTTTTGTGAAACAGGCTTCCAATAATTTCAACCCGATAAACACCTTTGTAAGTCATGTATCATCTATATTACCTGCTCTTACAACTGTTTTGTGGTCATTAATATTATTAAATATATTTGTGTTTTTATAAAATTTATTATGATGCAACGACTGCAAATAACAAATTCCTTGCTCTTCAGATCGATAAAGATTGGTTCTATCCTATGGAAGCTTCTTTAAAGCGTTCTCGTATTAGAAGATTAATCTTTGAACTTACCAAAAGTAACACTGAGCAATTTTTGTCACCCAAATCGTCTTTTGAGCTCAAAGATGAAGATGATGAGGAAGAAGAAGCTGATGTACAGATTCTTAATGACACATGCAACTCCAAGGAGGCTTGTTGTGAAAGCATCTCTGATACTTGTGCGAATGAATCAGGAGATGTTCCACCATTAATGGTTAAACCTCTGAGAAGTGAACACATGGACAAAAATCTCTTGGATGGTGACCTCAATGGTGGATCATCTATTGCTGATGATGAGCAGAAGAATCAATCACAGATTGTTTTGTATGATCCTTCTATCAATGACGTGTCACCAATAAAGGTAGTTGCTATCTTTGCTTTTATACACGTATTTTAATTGCTTCGACTTTCTGGAGTTCATATTTGTTGACGACTATTTCTGTTGGATGGTGACCTCAATGGTTTTGTATGACGAGCAGAAGAATCAATCACAGATGGTTTTGTATAATCCTTCTATCAATGACGTGTCACCAATAAAGGTAGTTGCTATTTTTGCTTTAATACACGTATTTTAATTGCTTCAACTTTCTGGAGTTCATATTGTTGATTATTTCTATTTCGTTCAAAGGATTATCATAGACTTATACATCGAGTATAGAGGTGTCAAGAACTCAAGATGAACATGTTAGCTTTATGTCAACAAATAAATCATATTTTAGTACGAGCAGGAACAGGTCATGTTGGCTGACCTGCAGGCCTTTCTTATTTTTTTTAAAATTTCTTTAGAGTTATTTAGCGAGTTGATTATGTCAACAAAGGATATTGTTGTAATACAATTCTAAATAGTTAAATAGACTTCTAAACCGTTTTCCTTTAGCTAACCTCTTCTGCATTCAACCCATTTTCTCTTCTAGCTAACTTTTTTATCCGAAGAAGATAAGTAAATGAATAAAAATTGCCACCTCTAACGGTCATTGAAGTCACTTGAGTTCTTGCACACACACACACACATGTGTGTGTGTGCGTGTATTACTACTCCCAGGTTGCGCAACTGAAAATTTGCATAATTTTACGTGTGGTTTATTTGTATAAACAGAAATGTGATGAAACAGAAGACATCATTGAGAAGCAAGCATTAGTAGCTCCCGACACTAACAAGATAAATCCGATTGTGACTTGTATTGACAACTCTATGAATCGATTACAACTGAAGGATAAGTCGGCCGGAGGCGATGATATGTTTGAACCTCATGTTCTTGAAGATTCCGATGATGACGATGATGATGTTGTGTTTGAAACATGTGTCGTAGAAGATTCTGATCCAGACCGCGATTCAGATGACTTATATTATATTTGTCATATCAACAGTACCCCTCGAAAGACTTCTTTGTCTCTGTCCAAAGATGTTGCAGAAGTTGGTTATAATGTAGAGACTTCAAAACGAAGGCAGAGGCGGCCTGCTTGTTCGGTTGGCCGAAAAAGACCCAGGAGAAGCTCATAGGTGATTGATAAATCGATCGATGATGTGAATTCAACCATGTGGATTTTGGTTACCGAAACGATTATGAAAATAGAACCCATGATTCCTTCCCCCTTGTCTGTCCATATAAAGTCGCGGGTACATATGAAATTGTCTGTCGTTTCTGTGGTTTATGGTTGTTTTTCTTGTAAAGTATGAGCGTTTTTTAACTGTTTTTGTTCCGCTGGTTGCTCGGAAGGTAAGAATAACTCTAAAATGGTGAATTGACAATTTCTTAAACGTCTTAACAAGAATCTTGTTTAAGTTTTTTTTACATGTGATGTGCATGGTGTTCATATGCTCGGATTTATTAGAAATCCTATGTACTTTTTTGATGAAAAAATATACAGAAAACCGGGGACATTTTAAGGATTCTTTTTTGTTTCCGGAAGATGTTTTTATAAAGAGTGGTTGCACTTTTGGTGTGCTTTCAAGTTGGTTTTAATAAATGATGTTTATAAGGATTTAAACCCATGGGTGGTTGGTTTAACGTCGTCTATAGCTAGGTAGAGGTTTGATCACGCCAGTTTTAACATTATACAATTGTTTTGATTTTGGGATGTTTTTGGAAACCATCTATTCTTTTGTATCCAGTGATTTGTCATCTTTTAAGTGATAGCCAGTCAATCTTTACTCTATTATGATGAAATATTAATGTTATAATCAATAGTTGTTTTTTAGTAAATGCCAAAGGGGTAGTACATGACTACTATTTTTTTTATGATCACCATTAGATTGGAATGTTATTAAATATACGAGTTATTCAAGTTACGTTGTATATAACCCGATAAAATCATGCAAACGAATGAACTCTCATGCGAATGTACATGTAAGCCAAAGAGCTCATCATATTCACTCATAGACCTTGGCATTATCATAATATCCAATTGGTGTGCGGAAAGCAATGTTAAGGGTGGTTCATTGTTTATCTGGCCAGGGAGGGCTTGCCACGGTTACTCAAAAGGAGTAGTACACGACTACTCTTTTCTTTTATTGTTTTTCTTTTTAATTAAGATCACCATTAGATTGGTATGTTATCGAATAGTTAGGTTTATAAAGTTACGTTGTATATAACCTGATAAAATATGCGACCGAATGAACTCTCATGCGAATGTACATGTAAGCCACGTTTGTTCATAGCCCTTAGATTGGTTGTAATCAGTAGTTGTTTTTTGGCAAATGCCAAAGGGGGTAGTACACGACTACTCTTTTTTTTTTCTTTTTTTATTAAGATCACCATTAAATTGGAATGTTACCGAATAGTCAGGTTTTTCAAGTTATGTTGTATATAACCCGATAAAACCATGCGAACGAATGAACTCTCATGTGAATGTTCATGTAAACCAAATAGCTCGTCATATTCACTCATAGACTTTGGCATGACCATAATCTCAAATCGATGTGTGGAAAACGAGGCTAAGGGGGTGGTTCATTGTTTATGTGGCCAGGGAGGACATGCCATGGTCGTTCATAGCCCTTAGAATGGTTATAATCAATAGTCGTCATTTTTTAGCAAATACCAAAGGGGGATACACGACTACTCCTTTTTTTTTTTATTTTTTTAAGATCACCATTAGATTGGAATATTACTGAATATATGAGTTATTCAAGTTATGTTGTATATAACCTGATAAAACCATGCGAATGAATGAACTCTCATGAGAGTGTACATGTAAGCCAAATAGCTCATCATATTCACTCATAGACCTTGGCATGGGCATAATCTCAAATCGGTGTGTGGAAAACAAGGCTAAGGGGGTGGTTCATCATTTATGTGGCTAGGGAGGGCCTGTCACGGTCGTTCATAGCCCTTAGATTGGTTATAATCAGTAGTCATCGTTTTTTAGCAATTGCCAAAGGGGATAGTATTTGACCATTTTTTTTATATTTTTTTACAGATCACTATTAGATTGGAATGTTACTGAATAGATGTGTTATTCAAGTTACGTTGTATATAATCTGATAAAACCATGTGAACGAATGAACTCTCATGCGAATGTACATGTAAGCTAAATAGCTCATCATATTCACTCATAAACCTTGGCATTGTCATAATCTCAAATCGGTGTGTGGAAAACAAGGCTAAGGGGGCGTTTCATCGTTTATGTGGCTAGGGAGGGCATGCCACGGTCATCTATAGCCCTTAGATTGGTTATAATCAATAGTCGTCGTTTTTAGCAAATGCCAAAGGGGGTAGTACACGACTACTCTTTTTTTTCTTTTTCTTTTTAGATCAACATTAGATTGGAATGTTAATGAATAGTTTAATTATTCAAGTTATATTGTATATAACCCGATAAAACCATGTGAATGAATGAACTCCTATGCGAATGTACATGTAAGCCATATAGCTCATAATATTCACTCATAGACCTTGGCATAGTCATAATCTCAAATAAGTGTGTCGAAAACAAGGCTAAGGGGTGGTTCATCGTTTATGTGGCCAGGGAGGGTGTCACGGTCGTTCATAGCACTTAGATTGATTATAATCAGTAGTCGTCGTTTTTAGCAAATGCCAAAGGGGATAGTACATGACCACTTTTTTTTTAAATCACTATTGGATAGGAATCTTACTGAATAGATGGGTTATTCATGTTACGTTGTATATAACCCTATAAAACCATGCGAACGAATGATCTCTCATGCGAATGTACATGTAAGCCAAATAGCTCATCATATCCACTCATAGAACTTGGCATGACCATAATCTCAAATCGGTGTGTAAAACTCAAGGATAAGGGGTGTTTCATCATTTATGTGGTCAGGGAAAGCATGCCACGGTCGTTCATAGCCCTTAGATTGGTTATAAATCAATAGTCTTCGTAGTTTAGCAAATGCCAAAAGGGCTAGTACACGACCACTATTTTTTTTTCTTTTTTAATGATCACCATTACATTGGAATGCTAGATGGGTTATTCAAGTTACGTTGTAGTATAACCCGATAAAACCATGTGAACGAATGAACTCTAATGCGAATGTACTGTAAGCCAAATAGCTCATCATATTCACCCGTAGATCTTGGCATGGCCATAATCTCAAATCGGTGTGTGAAAAACAAGGCTAAGAAGGTGCTTTATCGTTTATGTGGCCAAAGAGGGCTTGCCACGGTCGTTCATAGCCTTTAGTTTGGTCATAATTAGTTTCCGTCATTTTTAGCAAATGCTAAAGGGGGTAGTACACGACTACTCTTTTTTTAAAGATCACCAATAGATTGAATGTTACTGAATAGATGGGTTATTCAAGTTACGTTGTATATAACTCGATAAACCATGAGAACGAATGATCTCTCATGCGAATGTACATGTAAGCCAAATAGCTTATCATATTCACCCATAGACCTTGGCATGGCCATAATCTCAACTTGGTGTGTAGAAAACAAGGATAAAGGGGTGTTTCATCATTTATGTAGTCAGGGAGGGCCTGCTACGGTCGTTCATAGCCCCTAGATTGGTTATAATCAATAGTCATCATTTTTTAGCAAATGCCAAAGGGGCTTGTACACGACTTCTCTTTTCGTTTTTTTCTTTTTTTAAGATCACCATTAGATTGGAAGGTTACTAACTAGATAGGTTATTTAAGTTATTTTGTATATAACCCGATAAAACCATGCGAACGGATGAATTCTCATACGAATGTACATGTAAGCCAAATAGCCCATCATATTCACTCATAGACCTTGGTATGGCCATAATATCAAATCGGTGTGGGGAAAACAAAGCCAAGGGGTTGGGTTCGTCGTTTTATGTGGCCAGGGAGGCCGGGCATGTGACCGTCATTCATAGCCCTTAGATTGGTTATAATCAATAGTCGTAGTTTTTTAGCAAATGCCAAAGAGGGTAGTACATGACTACTCTTTTTTTTAAGATCACCATTAGATTGGAATGTTACTGAATAGATGGGTTATTCAAGTTACGTTGTATATAACCCGATAATACCATGCGACCAAATGAACTCTCATGCTAATGTACATGTAAGCTAAATAGCACGTCATATTCACTTATAAACCTTGGCATGGCCATAATCTCAAAGCGGTGTGTGGAAAACACAATTACGGGGTGGTTCATCGTTTATGTGGTAGGGAGGGCATGTCACGTCTTCATAGCCCTTATATTGGTTATAATCAATAGTCATCGTTTTTTAGCAAATGCCAAAAGGGGTAGTACACGGCTACCCTTTTCTTTTATTCTTTTTTTTTCTTTTTTTAAGATCACATTTAGATTGAAATGTTACCGAATAGTTGGGTTTTTCAAGTTATATTGTATATAACCCCATAACATTATGCGAATGAATGAACTCTCATGCGAATATACATGTAAGCCAAATACCTCGTCATATGCACTCACAGACCTTGGCATGACCATAATCTCAAATCGGTGTGTGGATCGGCAAACAAGGTTAAGGGGGTGGTTCATCGTTTATGTGGCCAGGGAGAGCATGCCACGGTCGTTCATAGCCCTTAGATTTGTTATAATTATTAGTCGTCGTTTTTTAGCAAATGCCAAAGGGGTAGTACAATACTACTCTTTTTTATATTTTTAAGATCACCATTAGATTGGAATGTTACTGAATATTTGGGTTATTCAAGTTATGTTGTATATAACCCGCTAAAACCATGCGAACGAATGAACTCTCATTCTAATGTATATGTAAGCCAAATAGCTCGTCATATTAACTTTTTAACCTTGCCATGGCCATAATCTCAAATTGGTGTGTGAAAAACAAAGCTAAGGAGGTGGTTCATCGTTTATGTGGCCAGGAAAGGCATGCCATAGTCGTTCATAGCCCTTAGATTGGTTATAATCAATACTCATCGTTTTTTAGCAAATGCCAAAAATATTCATCGTTTAGTAATACACGACTACACTTTTCTTTTTTCTTTAAATTTCTTTTTTTCTTTTTTTTAAGAATACCATTAGATTGGAATGTTACCGAATAGTTGGGGTTTTCAAGTTATGTTGTATATAACCCGATAAAACCATTCGAACGAATGAACTCTCATGCGAATGTACATGTAAGCCAAATAGCTCGTCATATTCACACATAGACCTTGGCATGGCCACAATCTCAAATCGTTGTGTGGAAAACAAGACTAAGGGGATGGTTCATCATTTATGTAGATAGGGAGGGCATGCCACGGTCGTTAATAGCCCTTACATTGGTTATAATCAATAGTCGTCGTTTTTTAGCAAATGCCAAAGGGGTAGTACAAGACTACTTTTTTCTTTTTTTCTTTTTCTTTTTTCCTTTTTCTTTTTTCCTTTTTTAGGATCATCATTAGATTGGAATGTTACTAAATAGATGGGTTATTCAAGTTACGTTTTATAAAATCCGATAAAACCATGCGAACGAATGAACTCTCATGCGAATGTACATGTAAGCCAAATAGCTCATCATATTCACTCATAGACCTTGGCATGACCATAATCTCAAATCGGTGTGTAGAAAACAAGGCTAAGGTGGTGGTTGATCGTTTATGTGGCCAGAGCCGTTTCGGTGTTCATTGGAATCACAACGTAGAAAATGAACGTGGTATAAAAAGAAGTAGGACATAAACCCCTAAAATACGAGCTAAATAGTTATATATAGTTATTTCTTATTATTTTCTCTAAAAATTTCCGACATTCTTCGAGTTAACTTATCTAGAAAAATATCAAAATTTTCTTTCTTTTTAAGTATTCTATGTTATCACTTAGCTTCAACTTTGCATCATAACATTTGACTACGAGATTATGCATAAAGTGTTTTTTCCGGTTTACTCAAAAGCAGGACATTACAGACTTTGATAGACATCTAAAACCGAATTGATATGGTGAGATAAATTAAAAAAATAAACCAGATGATACAATTTCACCTACAATCACTCTAACATAGTATATGTTTTAACACTTCTGAAACATATTTTCTAGCATTCTAGTTAACTCCACATCCTTGAAATATTCTTCCATCTGATTGGATGCTACTTGCATTTGAATTAGCAAATCTTCCTTATGTAATGATATATTTTCAATATCTTCACATAAAACTTTGTTTTGAGCCTCAAGCGTATTCACTCGATTTACCAAGCGCGCTTTCTCATCCATCAGATTTTTGGTTTCTAATTTGTTGACCCGCAGCAAGTCTTCTAGTTCTTCTGCTCGTTGAGTTGACTTCAACAAGGACGCGTCTTTGACTTTGACTTTCTCACATAAACCAGAATATTCATCCTCCACTTTCTGTTTTTCATTCTGTAAAACTTGATTTTGAGCCTCCAGATTAGTCAATTGATTCACCAAATGTGTTTGCTCATCCATCAGATTTTTGGTTTCTAAGTTTTTGATTCGCAGCAAGCCTTCTAGTTCTTCTGCTCGTTGAGTCGACTTCAACAAGGACTCGTCTTTGACTTTGAGTTTCTCACGTAAACCAGAAAATTCTTCCTCCAGTTTCTGTTTTTCTTCAGAGATCATTGAAGCATTTGTCTTCTCTTTCACCAGTTCTTCTATCCTCCGTTTTTTCTCTTCTATAACCTTTGAAAGGCTCTTTACGCTGCTTTCTTTATCTTCAATAATTTCTAAATTCTTTTCATTTTCCACCTTTTGTTGTTCTGTTCTTTCTGTAATCAATGTTTCTAGTAAACCAAGTTGTTGCTGCAAATCGACATTTTTTTCAATTTGCTCATTTACTCTATACAAAAGGCTTTGTTTCTCCGTTTCAAGTTTCATATTCTGGCTTTCAACAAACAGTTTCCCTTTCTCCAATTCAACTAATTTCTGTGATAAAACCTCCAAATGATTTTCATCATCATGATCTCGAGAAGTTTCCAGTGCACGAATTTGTTCTTCCAACAAGACTTGCTTTCTCGCTGATTCAGCAAGCAGTTTTTCCATGGCAAGTTGATGCTGTTTCTGATCATCAAATAACTCAACTTTCTTCATCAATGATGCCACTTCCTCACATTTTTTAGTAAAATTTATATTTATTTCACAAATAACATTGTTCTTGACCTCCAATTCCTCTTTTAGATGTAAGATCATATCTTCATTTTCTGTGTTTTTTTGCTCCACTGAAGATATTTCTTCATTTTGAACTTCTGGCAAGCAATGGTAAGTTAGTTGGTAAGATTTCAACTCCTCTTGTAACTGCATAACTTGTTTACTTTGATCCTTCAATTTTGTTGAATAATCATCCCTCTCTTTTCTTAACTTTTCTAGTTCAGATTTCAACTCGACTTCTCCTTTCAATTTCTCACTACACTTCTTGTGTACTTGTTCCAAACTATTAAATTTCTTTTGAAGTTTCTTCAATGAGGCTGTATTTCCACAGTTGCTAATTTGAGATTCTTGGAATTCTTTAAGAGATGCAATTAGATCCTTATTCTCTTGTTCCAGATGCTCCAATTTATATCCCATTTCTTTGGATAACGAATCTTTTGCAGCTAAAGTGTCTCTTAATTCTGCAACCTCTTCGTCCCTTTTATGAGAAAGTTTTTCGATTGTCATCTTTGCTTCATGGCACTCGGAGAAAATATCATCAAAACGTGATTTGTATTCTGAAATCTCGACTTCCAACAGTTTTTTGTTGCTTTCTTCATGTGCTAAAGCTTGGTTGCATATCCTCAATTGGGTCTGAAGGTTTTCGGATGTTCTTATTTGAGAATCAAGACTTGTTTGAAGTGAAGAAATCTCCTGTAGCAATAATGATTTTTCTTTCTCCCATTCCATTCTATTAAATTTAAAATTATCTTGAAGCTTTTTATGTGCTTCTTCAAGATGTTGAAACTGTTCATTCTTCCACTTCAACTGCTCTTGAACATCTCTATGTTCTTCCTCCAGATTACTAATCACCTCATCTCTCTGAATCAGATCCTTGGTTGTCTTTGTTTTGTCAGAAATTTCTACCAGTTTTTTATCTTTAAGTAATATAACTCTCTTGAGATCTTCAATCTCCATGTTGCTAGAATCAAGTTTTGACTTTAAAGACTCCGAAGTTGTTTTTGATTCTTCCAAAGCCGAGACGAGTTCTTTGTTTTCTCCCTCAATCTTTTGAAGTTTTTCTCCATATTCATACCGAAGCTTTTCAACTGCAGAATTAAGGTGTTTAAAAGACGATTCTTTTTCCTGGAAACTTGATTTGAGGTCTTGATGGAGTTGACCCAGTGTGGATAACTCCTCAGATTTGGCACTTAGTTCCTGGGCTTGTTTTTCAGAATGCAACTTTGCTTTTTGAACTTTAGTTAACAGTTCATCTTGAGCTCTTTTCAAGTTATTGCATAAATCTGTCTTGGTACGAACTTCTTCCTCAAGTTTTTCCTTTTTTGCTCTAACTTCTTCTAGTGCTTCATGAACATCCATCCGTTTAGCATCTGGCATTATGTGTGTGGTGAATCTCAAGGTTTCCTGTTTGATCACAACAAAATAGAGCACCATATGTTAGCTGATTATATAATTTCAACCAACTATGAACATTAAGAAAGAAAAAAAAAATCATGTTTAAAAATTTTCCTTAATTGATCTTTAGAGCTTTGCAGGGCTCATTTTCATTTGTTCAAATTTCCTACATCAAGCAACCACCAACCATATCCATAATCACATCTATGTTGTTTCATAGACCAATGAAAATATTAAAAGATTTTATTATAACAAATAGAACAACTCCACATTTTAAACACACAGAGAGATTACTTATCATGCCATTTGCCACATGAATTTTGTTCATTCACCACTAAAACTAACTTTATATAGCTTGACTATCCTTGAATTTCTACAAAAAGTCCTAGCCTTTCCCCTTAACCATAAGTTTGTAATACCCGATCCCTCATCCCAACCAATATCGTCCAATTTGCCCATTAATCACGACTTTGTTTTGTGTCACCCATCTTGAAATCTCTCCCACCCAAACACGCCTAATTGTGGACTTCTCCTCTCATCACATCCTATGCGCTCAAAAGTCTAGTGTGACGTGGGATTTTATAATTTATAACTGTCTCACTGACAAATTTTAAGAAATAAGCATTCTTAATGATCAAAAAATATCATAAAATTAAAAATTTGATCCCCTAATTTAAGCAATGTAGCAAACCATAACCATATACATCTTAACGGCCATATATTCCAATTCAAGTATATGCAAAAGCTAATACAGTTATTGCTTAATTAACTGACAATTAATACGAAATCTGAAATTGAAAACATGAGGAATTCAAACATTTTACCTCTTTCTTTCTGGATATGAGTGATTAAAAGTGAAATACAACTCAGAAATAGTACAAATCTCACTTCACAAGTGCAATCAACCAGATAAATAAATCACGAATCAAACAACTCAAGCGTTACAAAACCTAGATCCTACGATTCCGAAAATAAAAATTACTGAAACACAATAGGAAGAAACCCTAGAAACAAATCAGATAGTGAAAAACTGAAAATGCAACAGCCAAATCTTACCTTACTCGTCGGAGAAACTCGATCGGCAGAATTTTCAGCAGAAATCAGATGTCCGCGAGTTCGATTCGAAGCTAAAGCTACAAAGCGGCTAACATTTTTGCCCTTTATTTTGAATGAATTTTGCCCGCCTTTGTATCTTGAAGAAAAGTATTTGAAGAATGTTACAGAAACAGTCCCTGATCTTACTCAGAAGATGTAGATCTGACCCAATGAATTATTTTTCACCTAATTTTTCACATATAAAAGAATTATGTCGCTAACCTATTTCGTAATTGGGTGGTTGTATATGTTCAGGTTTAAACATCTTAAAAATATAAAATGTTGTTATACGTTTTAACGTTTACGTTTAAACTAGTACTTATAAAATATATTAATAGTTATATACGAAGTTATAAATTATATCATTTTAAAACATCTTGTGTAATACACGGGTTGGTATAACTTAATAATATATATTGTATTTACCTATACAAACATTTTACAACTTATATGTGCAGATCTTGATGCATATTGTACATGTATAAAGCACATGAGTACAATATACTGATGCATAGGGGGAGTTGTACATTAGTTCCATTAACTTCTTTGTAGTAACGCCACGTACCAATTAGGACTTGTCCTGATAGTATTGGTGATGATTGGAGACTAGTTGACCGAGATGTCACCAGTTCGATCCTTGAGCCCACAGGTTTTATCACCCCACCGTTCGCGAAGGTGGATTTTTTTCTGGAATGGACTCGACTGGTGTGCCTTGGCCACCCAGGCACCCGCGAGTGTATGTTATGCTCTCTGCACTCCCGGGTGTAAGTGCCCTTTAAGCCATTGGGGTTACCCTGGGTGGTCAGACATTATTAATAAGCCATTAAAAAAAAGTAACCGTCACGTGGTAAGCTGTGGTGCTGTCATGTGGCACCTCATTATTTATCCTTTATTTTTTAGTTTAATCTTACAGTTTTTCTTTAGTGTAATTTTGTATAGTTAACGTGATAATCTTTATTATCTTTATTTTTATATCGTCTCTTTAGTTCATTAATTCATTTTAGAACGTTTTTATTAAACATTATATTAGTTTTAGTTACACAATTACCTTTGATATCTACTTTTTTAGTGTTATATTTAACTATGGTGAGTTGTTTGTTTTTTTGCATTTTAGTTTTTTTAGTGTTTTAGTAATGTCACTGTTGTAACCGGTCATTTGCACGGCGGTGCATCATCCAACAAAATAACTAAATTAGCGAGTATGCGAAAACGCATGCCCATACACTCTAGTTAATACATAAAACTAAAATTATAGATACATATAGAATAATTATACATTTACAAACAAAAGTAAATAACCTAAAGTTTGATATGGTCTATCACGACTTCACGAGTAAGGCTTGAATTTGTAAAATTACTTAAGAGTAAAATCAAACTCTTTTAAGTTGAACAAATAAAACTCAAGCTTATTCAATGCCTATTTATGATATTTTTATTACAAACAATCAAAAAAAATTAACGGCAAATTTTTTGTTTACCATAGGATTTGAACCCTCACCACTTGAAAAGGCAAAACCTTATCCAACACCAACATTAGGCCAAAGGCCCTTTGGTATTAAATCCTAACAATCAGCTGCTTTTAGTATGACTAAATCCTAACAACTTATTAAAATAAAGTGTCATCCAAAAGTATATATTACACTCAAAAAAATGAAAAAGGTAATTTGAATTAGCAGACAAAATTCTAGCAGTGAAAAAATGCTAGTTACATCCAGTGGAATTATCAAAAAATGAATACCAAACAGACCAAATCCAGTTTTTATACAAATGAAACCAAAGAATTAGCATCTTCCTACCAATTATCACCAAGGAAACAAGAAAGTTTCACTCACTTTACTTCATTATAGTTGTAGCATATTAGCAGCCGGGACCTTGTGCCTGCCTGTTCACATTTGCGGGGTATCAAGGATCAGCAGCGCTTCAAGTTCTGCTCTGCGGCGCTCAAGTTCCTGAAATGATTAGATCAGAAAAACTTGGGTTATATATCATGGAAACATCATCTTACAATGTGACTTCTTTTTGAACGGCAAACACACACACTCTCTAAAATTACTCTTAAAATTCACCTAATTCCCACTAAGCCAAGAGGCTATCAACATCTTCCAATGTTAATACAAAAATAATCCAATACTTCTTATAAACCAAGGAGGGTTATACACAATCGGCCTGTGTCCCTTTTTTCTTAACCCATTTGACCCATTAGAGATAATACACAACCCAAATGAATCCATTTGTAAGTGAAC
>JBCNJP010000011.1:2616857-2675595 GCA_039602395.1 Deinandra increscens subsp. villosa
ATATAATTATGATTGAATTGCCTTTATTCACCAAAATAGAGAAACAATATATACAGGGAAAAACCCTAACTAACGTAGAGCTATACAAGGAAAAGATACAAACCATAAAATACAAAATAAAGATATACAAATAATATATTCGCTAATACGCCCCCGCAGTCCGAGCTTGTGGAATAACGCGAAGACTGTCCTTGAAACGAGAAAATAACGCTCTAGGTAGTCCTTTGGTGAATATGTCGGCGTACTGATAGTCTGCTGGAATATGTAAAACCCGAATAGAACCCAGACGTACCTTGTCTCTAACAAAATGTATATCCATCTCAACATGTTTCGTACGCTGGTGTTGAACGGGATTACCGGAGAGATAAACCGCCGAGACGTTGTCGCAAAAAATAACACTTGCATTACGGATCGGAATATGAAGTTCCACAAGTAAATTACGTAACCAAGTGACTTCAGCAGCAGTGTTGGCAACGCCACGGTATTCTGCTTCAGCACTAGATCGAGACACTGTGTGTTGACGTTTAGAAGACCAGGAGACGAGATTGTCACCCAAAAAAACACAATACCCCGATGTTGATCTCCGAGAATCAGGACAACCCCCCCAGTCAGCATCCGAATAGGCCGTAAGTTTGAGTGACGTAGAGGGGGTAAGCCATAGCCCATGTGAAGCAGTGCCACGTAAATACCGTAAAATGCGTTTAAGAAACTGGAAGTGTGGCTCTCGAGGAGCATGCATGAAAAGGCAGACTTGTTGTACAGCATATGCAATGTCAGGTCTGGTAAAGGTTAAATACTGAAGAGCCCCTGCTAAGCTTCTGTATAAGGTTCCGTCGGTCAAAAGAGTACCAGAAGTGGCGCTTAATTTTGAGTCTGTATCGCATGGAGTAGCCGACGGTTTACAGTCCTGCATGTTAGCTCGAGAAAGAATATCAGAGACATACTTCTCTTGTGAAAGAAAGAGCCCACCAGATTTATGAGTGACCTGAATGCCCAAAAAATGATGTAAACGGCCCAAATCGGTCATAGAAAATTCCCTTGAGAGGTCCGAAATAATTTGTCGCAGTAGGGACGTGTCGGAGGCGGTCAGAATAATGTCATCTACGTACAGAAGTAAGTACGCCATCCGAGAGCCTTGCTTGAAAACAAATAAAGACGTGTCGCTGGTAGCACTGCGAAAACCACATGAATGAATAAACGTTGCAAACCTGTGGTACCAAGCTCGTGGAGCCTGCTTCAACCCATATAAAGACCTGCGAAGCTTGCAAACATATGATGGGTTAGTAGCATCTGTAAATCCTGGGGGCTGATACATATAAACAGTTTCGTTCAGATCCCCGTGAAGAAAAGCATTTTTAACATCTAGTTGATGTATGGGCCAGGATTTGGAAACGGCAATGCTAAGGACCGTGCGTATGGTGGTGGGCTTAACAACGGGACTAAAGGTTTCATCACAGTCCAAACCAACCCGCTGTGATTTACCGTTAACGACCAACCGGGATTTATAACGCTCCAAAGTACCATCTGCATGAAATTTATGCTTATGAATCCACATGCAATTTATTATATGAGCGTCGGGTGGTCGCGGTACGAGTTCCCAAGTGTTACTACCTATCAAAGCATTGAACTCGGAGGTCATGGCAGATCGCCAATTGGGATCAGAAAGGGCGGTTTGAAGGTTTTTCGGGACAGGAGAAATAGGAGGAGTGGTGGTATGAAGGTTCAAAGGGTTGCGAGGTTTAAAGATGCCGGCTTGGGAGCGGGTCTGCATGGGATGCTTGGTAGTAGGAGGTGGCGGTGTGATGTTTGGAGAAGACGAGGAGGGTGAGCTGGGACTATTTGGAGTGGATGAGGAGGAGGCAGGTGACGAAGTAGTAGGGGTAGTCGGCGGGGACGGTGCATGGGGGCTGGTTGGTGTGGATGTTTGGGCAGCGGAAGGAGTCTGTTGAGGAGGTGGAGGGGAAGACGGAGAAACGGCAGGAGAGGGAGGTGGCGTTGGGTTTGGACGTTGAAAAATTAGTGGAGAAGGGTCATCGAGGAACGAGTAATCGTGTGGCGTAGAGCCGCTGTGTTCCTGAAACGGAAAGACAGATTCATCAAACGTTACGTGTCTTGATAAAATGATTTTGCCGGACTGGAGATCAAGACAACGATAGCCCCGATACTCGGGTGGGTATCCAAGGAAGACACACCGAGTGGATCGAAGAGCAAGTTTGTGCTCCCGAGTGGCGGTTTGGTTGGGGTAACACGCACACCCAAATACCCGAAGGTGGTCATACGACGGGTGTTTAAGATAAAGAGCGGACATGGGCGTCCGGTTTTGGAGGACCTTGGTGGGAAGGATGTTATGAAGATATACCGAGGCATGGAGGGCTTCAACCCAATATTGGGGAGGTATGGATGCGTGGGTAAGTAGGCAAAGCATGACTTCATTTAGTCGACGAAGCATGCGCTCGGCTTTCCCATTTTGTTGGGAGGTCTGAGGACATGAGAAACGGAATTGAAGACCGTTGGTGGAGGCGAAATGCTTAAAGGAGCCGTTGTCGAATTCGCCTCCCATGTCACACTGGAAAGACTTGATAGTGCAATGAAATTGGGTTTTGACAAAGTTGTGAAATTGTTTAAATTTATTGAAGGTTTCAGATTTTAATTTCAAAGGAAAAACCCACGTGTAATTTGTGAAATCATCAATGATAACCATATAGTACTTGTAGCCATTATGACTGAGAATCGGGGACGTCCATAAATCACAATGCAAAATGTCAAATGGCATAAGAGTATTAGACATAGACAATGAAAAAGGCAAACGTTTATGTTTAGATAATTGGCAGGAATTGCAAAGTGACAAATGACTTGTCTTATTACAAGAAATTAAATTAAAAGTACGAAGATAGTCTAGGACATGATGTCCTGGGTGACCAAGGCGAGCGTGCCAAGGTGACGAGGATGAAGTAGCAAGTAAGGAGGCAGCAGGGGTAGAAGACTTGTTGGTGACGGGATATAGGTGACTTGCACTATCATGCCGACTCAGTGTCTTCCCAGTCTTGTAATCCTTCACAGAAAAACCAAAAGGGTCAAAAACAATGGAAACCGAGTTATCAATCGTAAACCGACGAACAGAAACAAGGTTTTTAATGATGTTAGGAGAGTAGAGAACATTGTTTAAATGGAGGTTGGAAGAGGGGAGTGTTGTGTGACCTGATCCACGAATTGGTATTGATTGACCATTACCTACAAGCATGGATTTAATAGGAGCAACACAAGGAGAAGTCATACCTGAGTCGTTACTGAGATGATGAGTGGCACCCGAATCCATGTACCAATCGTTGTCAGAGGGTTGCTGCAAGTGAACTGCTTCAAACGCGTAACCAAGTTCATTAGGGTCAAGCGGATTAACATCCGCTAAGTTAGCCTGGGGAGTGCCTGAGGACCGGTTCTGACGTGACTGTTGCGGAGGCTGCCAAGGGGAGACCCACCCTGGCTGGGTCGGGTACGGGCACGGGGGTGGAGGACCCCAATAAGGTTGCCAAAATGGTGGCGCCATGGGCCAAGTGGGCTGGGAACCGTTCGCAGCAGAAGAAGGGCCGTAAGCAGGTGGGCCGGATTGGGCTCGAGCAGAAGACGAGCCGGAGAAGTTGGGTTGGGACCGGCCTGGTTTGCGATTGGGCTGGGGACGGCGCTGTTGGGCCTGGGAGCGCTGTTGGGCCTGGGAGCGCTGCTGACCACGAGAGTGGGAGTCACCACGTCGAGAGCCGACGTCAGACGGAGGGGCTGGAGGGGGTGGCTCGGTCGTGGTCATTGCAGCGAGCGGAGTGGAGTCTCGAGCTTGTTGTCGTTGTTGTTCCAACTGGAGCATACTGCAGGCGGTCTCCCAAGCGGGTAACTGCTGATTGATCGTCGACCCGACGTTATCGTACTCAGGAGGCAACCCGCGAACGAGTTGCAGAACGAGCCGACTGTTACTAACGGGGCTGTCAACATCAGCGAGTTTTGTTGCAAGTTCTTTCAGTTTCTGAAAGTAAGCTTCAAGTGAGGGAAGGGCCGCCATCTTCAAGTTGACGAACTCGTATTCGAGTGCAGCAGCACGAGAGCCTTTATTGTTCAAGAAAATCGCCTTGAGGCGATCCCAGGCTTGCTGGGCCGTCGATTCATCTTCTAGAATGCGCACTAAAAACTCGTCTGCCAGTGTTCCGTAGATCCACTGTAAAACGACTGCGTCAATCTTGCACCACTGTTCATACGTATCATCGGTCTTGGCTGGGGGCGGCGTACCGTCGATATGAGACATGACATCATGCGCTTTGGCATTGAGCGTAAAGAGTTTAACCCATGAAGAATAGGTTATCTTAACACCATCCAAGACTTTAACGCGAAGTTGAATATTTGAAACGGTGTAAACAGTGTGCAAGGGCGGGGCTTGTGGTGGGGAAGAGGAATCAGTTTTCTTTTCCGACATGGCTGAGGATCGATCTCCGGTGAACAAAGAGCGGCGGCGAAGGGACCCGAGGGTGAGAGCTTCGACGGCGGCTTAGGGTTCTTGGGAGAGTAGGGATGATACCATATAATTATGATTGAATTGCCTTTATTCACCAAAATAGAGAAACAATATATACAGGGAAAAACCCTAACTAACGTAGAGCTATACAAGGAAAAGATACAAACCATAAAATACAAAATAAAGATATACAAATAATATATTCGCTAATAAAAAATGCCACTTCAAGATTATAGTAATGATAAATGGATGATTACTTACACTAAAAGGTTCAAGACAACCCAATTAATCATCTTTTCTTGTTAATTAACATGAACCACTGACCTGCAAATCTTTAAGAGCTTGCTGTGCTGAAACTTCTTTTTGTTGGCGAGCACGCTTGAGGAAACCAAGGCACAACACACCCTAAACATTTTAGTTAAATTTACATGAGTTCTTGCACCCTAAGTACCAAAAACATGAACATAATTAGAATTGTTAATCTCACTTACTGAAACAACATAAATCAGGCCACAAGCAAGAAGTGTGTAACTGGCTATGTCCCGCAAAAGAAGAATCTCATGGCGCTCGCGATATGTATCAGGATAAGCTCTGGTAGTAACTGCAGCACTGAAATCCAAACAAAAGTAGAAAACCACGTCATTTTTTATGAAATGCATCAAATTACATGCAAAATTGGACTTACAAAATCTGCAGCATGCCCCTGCCAGCCCAATACTCCAGTACCTGAAACACATCAACATGAAATGCATTAAAGTACATGCAACATTAGACTCTTCACTCTTGCCCTAATTTCATCAATTTAGAATCATTTTAGCATGATTAGCATAACACATTGTATCATTAGAGTTTAGAATGTAAAGCAAGATAGAAAACCTTCCAGAATACATTCAAAATTAGACTCTTGCCCTGATTTGATCAATTTAAAATCATTTCAGCATGATATCATAACACATTGTATCATTAGGGTGTAGAATGTAAAGCAATATAGAAAACCTTCCAGAATCAAAGTACATACAAAATTAGACTCTTCACTCTTGCCCTAATTTCATCAATTTAGAATCATTTTAGCATTGATTATCATAACACATTGTATCATTAGGGTTTAGAATGTAAAGCAAGATAGAAAACCTTCCAAAATCAAAGTACATTCAAAATTAGACTCTTACCCTAATTTGATCAATTTAACCTAATTTGATCAATTTAAAATCATTTTTAGCATGATTATCACAACACATTCTATCATTAGGGTTTAGAACATAAACCGAGATAGAAAACCTTCCAGAACTTGCTGATGAACGACCACTCTGTCTCGGCAACAATCACAAACACCGCAATCGCTACGGCATAACATCGAAATATACCATCAAATATCTACGAAAACACAGAATTTCAGTATATCACTCACAATCTGAGCGTCGAAAAAGGAAATTAGATAAACAGAGAGTGGTGCGATCGTAATTCGTACATCTAATCCATTTGTAAACGATCGGATCGCTGCGATGACGTTGACGAAAATGCAGAGGATCGAAGCGCCAACAGTAATGAAGCTGAAACATCGACAGGTTGCGAGTACGGCGTCGGGTTTGGCCCGGGCCTGTTTCACGTTGTTGCCCGTGGGGTTTGATGAGCTGGTGGTGAGAATAGCTAGCGGTTCGGAGGTCTCTGCTTCCTCGATATCTCTCGCCATGTTTTCCGGCGAACTCCTCCGGCGATCGGAACTGCAAAACCGCCGGTTAGCGAATCAGGGAATGGGTTCTGAGTAAGTGAACGGCGATAACGGATCCGCGTTGGTTTGTTACTCTGTTTTGGTGAACTTTACGTTTTTTGCCCTGAAGTATGGATTTGTTAACAACTTTGATCCCTATGCATACGAAGTTTACGTTTTGCACACAAAATAAACTTCGACCCGTTTGTTTCTTTTTAAGAGATTTATGTATAAATCTGAATACCACTTATGAATGTTAAGACGTGATTCAAATGTCTGAAAACTGAATCATTGAGAGGTGGAGGCCGGATGCGGATAACTAGTCACCGGAGACGGAGTCTAGTCGCTAGAGACGGAGCTCTAGTCGCCGGAGAACGAACGACTCTTTTTCAGTGTTAAGAGGTTTTAAGATGTTATAAAATGTCTTGATGGTTAAGATATTATTAAGATGTAGAACCTTTAATAATTAAAAAAAACGGGTTTACAACTGAATACGGCTGACCGAATCAGATTTACTTCTATTTAAAGGTTTTTTCAAAAAAACAAACAGAACATTCGTCATTAACACACCATATAACCTAATAGTGATGGTCTCAAACAAATACCACCACTGAGCCACAGTTCATTCAAATTGAAACCTAAAGCTTCAGTTTCTATGTCCTCCTTCTCTCGCATGTGACACGGATTCCTATTGGATGAAGATTTTTGAAGCCTAGGGTTTCAAAGCATTTGGGGGGGGGGGGGGGTAATGGTGACATTTAAAGTCTTAGGTTTCAAAATGAAACACCAGTGAGAGAAAGTCACATGAGAGAGAGAAAATGAAGCCTTAGGCTTCATTTTTAGGTGGAGGTGGTTTAGGCTTGAAGATCTACGCTTCAAATTCTAAATTGTTGACCTATTTTTCTCAGTCTGCTTCGGCTCCTTTTAACCGAAAAAAGCTTGATTTGGAAACCAAACGAAAGGAAGCCGTGAAAGAGGGGGTGAAAACCGTGGGAACTGGAGGAGCCGAAGCCACACCACCCCCCTTAGCCTTCTTAAAAAACTTCTTATTCGAATATTTATCTATAAAACAATACTTATTTCTTTCAAGCTAGATAAAAAATTGTACAATATTACTTAACAACTTGTACCCTACCATTCCATGAACAATACCGACCGACACTCTATTTGGTTATATTTATATTTGATCTAGTTATATTTTCAAGATTCAAAACTAAGATAACTTAAATTAAAAAATCAAGAAAACTA
Source organism: Deinandra increscens subsp. villosa (assembly GCA_039602395.1). Taxonomy (NCBI): domain Eukaryota; kingdom Viridiplantae; phylum Streptophyta; class Magnoliopsida; order Asterales; family Asteraceae; genus Deinandra; species Deinandra increscens. The sequence goes on from JBCNJP010000011.1 coordinate 2,624,309, forward strand.
AACAGTGTGTTCGCTGTGTAATGAAAATCATTTGCATTTTAATAAAAGTTAATAATACAGATAGAAACAAAAGGAACTAGATATATTTGGATTTATATCAGACATTACGTCTTAAATAAATAATATCCTGGTAATAATAGAAAAAAAAGATTGTTTATATGCTTTTTTTGTCAACCAAATTGGGCTTGATTTTTCAAAATTTGGTCCAAATGGACCCCTTTCACTCTTACTTGATAAGTCCATTCAACGAAATGAAATATGGCAGCCTAAAACATCAAAATTGGTCGGGTATGACAAATATTCACAAATAACTAAACAAACACGTGAATGGATAGCATTCACTATTCATGTGCTTTTACTAATCAAACAAAATCAAAATCAATCAAAAATTGTTAGGCATGTGTAATTATTCACGTGTCACATTCTTTCCCTCTTTCTGTGTTACGTTTAGCATCATTAGGAAGGTGTTTCGATGAACCTGTGCTATGTTAGCATCTAGTGACTATTGTGTGGAGGCGGCTTTCACAACAGGCAACCTTAAATTTGAGATGAACTAATAAAATGAAAATCTTGACTCTAGATATGGCCATACTAGAATTTGGGTGAAAGTCGAACAAACCACTTTGTCATGAAGTTTGACCTGCTATGCACTCTTTTCCTTTCCATATTTTATAATATTGGCAATGTCACTATAGAGAACTCAAAATTCATATTCGTATTAAGTTGAATCATTAATATCTTACTTATTTTATCCTTGTAAATCAAGCTCACAAGTTGGTTGGACTATTAGGGTTTATTTATGTTACTTGTTAATCAAGTTAGGTTTGTCTTTATATGCATACACAAGTCCAGGTTTATGTATAAGTTTATTGTAATCAAGTTTTGAGTTATTTTATTATTTATCATAAAAGTGAGAGTTCATCCTGTAGTGTGTGTTTATCGATTCTTAGACTTGAACTGGTATCAAAGCTTGGTTCATAGGACAGCCAGTGCTCAAAAACTTATTCTGAATGGTGCGATCAAGAACCAAAGGTCCGTCTGATCAATCAAAGCTAAGAAGAAAGAAGGGCATCGGTGTGTGGGATTGACTGGCTATCTTATCACAACTTGCTGCTAACTGAACAAATGTGGGCGTGAATGAGTGATCGAGCACAATCACGGGTTCATACCACAAGGTAGGGGTGTTCACGGTCCGGTTTATACGGTTTTTGTGTCAAACCGTAAACCAAACCGTTAGTTACGGTTTTTAATAATCGAAAACCTAAACCGGACCATTAAAAATTAAAACCGAACCAAACCGCTACTTCCGGTTTGGTTTCGGTTTGGTTTCACGGTTTAGGATCTTTAGGCTTTCAATATAAGTTTAGAATGATATAATTTAAACTTAAAGAAAATTCAAAATCGACCTTGTCAAATGAGGCAACGATAGTATGGGCTACTCTACTATATTTGTCAAGTTTAATTTGTTAATACAAAATCCACCTCTAAATAAAACATGTAACCTCCAAACATGATGCAAATTCTAAAGTTCAAAATATATACTAACGTTCTAGATCTCTAGGATGAAAGCTAGATCTCTAGGATGAAAGCATGTGTAAATTTTCATATTTTTAGTTTTTAAATGCTAAAACCCAAAATCTCATTAAAAAAAAGTCGATGTAATTTATCAGTATATGTATATAATTATATATATATTATATATTATATAATATTATATTATGTGTACAATTGTACATGGTCCGGTCCGGTTTTTTACGATCGGTTTTTCATATAAACCGTAAACCAAACCGTTCACTACGGTTTAACGATTTTGAAACCGACCGACCGTTCGTTAAGATAAAAAACCGACCATGAAACCAAACCGATGACCGGTTTGGACGGTTTCGCGGTTTGAAACCGAACCATGAACACCCCTACCACAAGGAACAAAGGAAAGACAAGTGATCACGATGATCACATTCTAAATATATATATCCAAAACCTAGCAGGGGCTATCGTGTATTGTCATCCAATCGAGAGAGAAAAAAGAGCAGCAACAGAGGCTGATGTGCTGAAGCCAACATATATTGAGTTGGTAGGCTGATGTGCTGAAGCCGACGATGTACTGAAGCCGACATATATTGAGTTGGTTTTTACATCGAAATATACTACAAGGCATTTATTATCTAATGAGTAGGTTAAAAGTTCACAAAGGAAAGATTTTGTCGCTCTTGAAGAAAAAACTCAACGAAGATCAAAGAAGACTGTTGTTTGCTCAATCAGATGACATAAAGATTGCTCGCAAGGACATGACAACACGAGTTCATACAATTGAAGTACAGTTTAGTGACGGGATATAAGTACTAAATAATCTAGCTAGGAGGAAACGAAACAACAGAGTCAATGATGATAAAAAGTTTTCAAATACTAAGAGAATAATTATTAGAGATAATACTAATTTTGATTTGTTTTCATTCTCCACTAGAAAAGTCTACTAATTCTTTAATCTACTTCATACGACCCCAATCACCCTATTTACTTTTCAACCCAAAAAACGATACCAATGAGAGAAATTGTATCCACAATTTAAACTACCACTTATAACTTGCAAGTCTTCATATCTCCTATACTTTTACTATATATGTAGCCTTCAATCCCCCTCATTACATCACTCCAAACTACCCAACAAATCCTCTATATATCTCTCACCCTCAAATCTTCATGGGTAGTATTAGGAAAATCAATGGAATATGTCCCGAACCCGCACAAGAACAACAACGAGGATGTTGCATCGAAATCGTCGAGCCTGATCAAACCCGTGTGACGGAGAAAATAGGGAGAGGAGCCTGTTTGACGTGGGAGAAGCTTGGAGTGGCGGTTTCGAGCTCTAATGGGAAAAATGGATACAAGTCCATACTTAGTGATGCTAGTGGTTATGCGAAACCCGGAGAGATTGTTGCCATTATGGGTCCTTCGGGGTGTGGCAAGTCTACTCTTCTTGATTCGTTGGCTGGTATGTTTCGTGAGGTCGTGTGAGTCGGCTTTCGATATGTTTATTGTTTTACTTATCGGTTGTGCGGATATGTAGGGCGGTTAGCTTCGAACACAAGGCGAACCGGACGGATTCTGGTCAATGGACGGAAATCAAGACTTGCATTTGGCACAATGGTATGAACAATGCAATGATAGACCTCTAACATGCATTACGGTTTTTCGACTTGCCCTCAAGATTTTAAACTTACCTAGAAAATTAAAGATCGACAAAGTGAAAATTAATCAAAAATAATGGGCATCAAATACGATTAATTACTTGGGTTTTGGCTTTTGTCGTCATAATTATCTCAAAAACCTCAATGTGGCTCTTATTTTTAACTTATTAAAACGAAAAGTTACTATTAATGAACATGATGATTTAATGGACAACTTTAGACCTTCTCCATTGTTAATTAGCTTATTGGTTCATGTGGCGGTGTTGAATGGTTGTCATGTGGCAATCACCGTGTATTTTTTATTTAAATATAACACATTTAGCATATGAGTGGTGATGTAATGGTTATAACCATGCATTGGTTATAACCATGCAATATAACCTTTATGTGCTAGGCTCGATACTTTGAGCATTTTGATTCTAATTTTAACATCGTTACGTAATTTTTTTGTATTTTCATTGTTACGTTTTCACAATGCAACTTTTATATGTACCGGTGTTATTTCCACGACAATGCACGAGTAGTAAAATCTAGTTTTAAAATATATCAACACCAATATTATCGAACTTTTCGATATAAATTTGACCAGACTTAAAAATGAACGCGTTGCAACGATATATTCATAACTTAATAAAATATTGTGTTTTTAAAGTTATAAAGATAAACAAAATTAAATCAAAACTAACTAAAAGTATATAATATATTCAAAATTCAAAATTATGAAAGAATATCCCATGTTCGACCATAGGAAATGGTCGAACATGGGACGATCATATTCTAGATTTGTCTGACCATACTCTAGACTCGGACAACCTTGCTCTAGGTTTGGACGACCATATAGAAAAGGACATTTTAAGAAACAAAAAAGTTAGATGGACATATTGGGATATTTGTTTTCTAAAATAGACATTTTGAGAATTTTCCCTAATCAAAATAGCGTTTAACCATATCTTTATTAACCCATTTTCAATAGATTAAACATGTTTATATTTGTTAATGCAGTTAACTATATATATTTAAGGGCAATCTAATCTGGGAGAGTATCATTTGAGAACCAATTTGGTTTGAGAACTTTTGAGAACCATTCTAAGCCACTGGTTTATATATATGAAAATCCCCCATGAATTTGAATGCTTCCCCCCCCTGAAAATTAGTGGCTCTGGTTCTCAAAAGTTCTCAAAAGAAAAAGTTTTCATTTGAACCTAACCCAAGGCAATCTTTAATCTATATTTCACTCTTACACTTTTTCAAATTAGTGTAGGCCTACATGACACAAGAACAAGTTTTAACATGGACTCTAACCGTTAAAGAAACAGTCTACTACTCAGCTGAACTACAACTACCCAAATCCATGCCAAAATCCATGAAAATGGAGAGAGCAGATACAACCATAAGGGAAATGGGCCTCCAAGATTCAATAAACACAAGAATAGGAGGCTGGGGGATCAAAGGACTAAGTGGCGGCCAAAAGCGGCGCCTAACCATTTGTTTAGAACTCCTAACACACCCCAAGTTTCTCTTGCTCGATGAGCCTGTGAGCGGTCTTGATAGCGCATCATCGTACTATGTTATGAGCCGGATCGTTAAGCTGACTCGGGAGTATCGGATGACGGTTGTGGCAGCCATTCATCAGCCTAGTAGTCAGGTTTTTGGGCTTTTTAACAGTCTTTGTCTTCTGTCTTTGGGGAAGACATTATACTTTGGTCCTACTTTTGCAGCAAATCAGGTAGTTGATCTTCATATTATGATATTTATGACAAATACAATATATGGTAATATTAGATGTCATGACTTATGAAGCATGAAAATTAACTGCTCCTTTTTTATTGTCAGTTTTTTGCTGAAAATGGATTTCCGTGTCCAGATCTACAATGTCCTGCAGATCACTACCTAATGACTATCAATACAGATTTTGATGAGGTAGGATATAGAGAAAGATAGTTCTCCAAAAAAAAAAAACAAAAAAAAAACAAAAAAAAACTTTTTTTACGTTACGAAGGGTAGAAGCAACCACGCGCTGACACGTGGACAAAACACGCCAACATGCACAATGTGTAATAAAAACACGCCGGCACATTGTACAACGTGTTTTTATTCACATTTCAGCGTGTGGTTGCTTCCTAACTACCATTCCAAGAAGAAAAAAAAATCGTTTTTTTAACGGCAAAATTTATTAAAACTGGACTAGTAAGAAGCTAAAACCCCAAAAAGAAATTACTAACATAAGACATTGGAAGACCAGAAAACTACACAATTTAAAGCTCTTTGTTAATTTTGTAATACGAAAAATTAAAGTTGTTACATTTTCATTTAATTTAGGAAACGAAGAATAGAAACGTTCCTGATGAAGTAATCGATGTTCTCGCAAAAGCCTACAAGTCATCCGAAGCATACATGGATACTCAAAGAGAAATAACAACTCTATGCGCACAGGTATCTTGTGTAGAATTAAGTTTCGCAAAAAATACATTTTTTCCTCTCAAAGCTAACTAAGAAGCAATCATAAGGTGACATGCATACATCAGGATCCTAATACATCATGTAAAACGTATCAGAATCCTAACACACAGTGTCATTCTTAGCTGGACGCGCAAATGTTAAAGTTTACACAATGTGTTAGGATCCCGCTTTCTTTTACATGTTATGTTAGGATCCTGATGTACATGTGTCACTTTTTTATTGTTTCGTAGGCTTTTAGTTTTTAGACATAAAAGACTTTTTATGATCATAACCCTACACTATATATATTTTTGAAGAGCAATCCCTAGAATTTTGAACTTCTAACGTTTTAGCTACTTTTTTCCTGATCGAAGGAAGGAGATGTGATCGAGGTAAAAGGAGGCTTGCAAGCGAGTTTCATCACGCAGTGTTTGGTGCTATCAAAAAGATCATTCAAGAACATGTATCGCGATCTAGGATACTACTGGTTGCGACTTGGTATATATATCGCTTTGGGTTTTGCCTTAGGAACACTCTTCTTCCGAATCGGTTTGGAGTTTGATTCCATCAATGTAAGTTTTAAGTTGAAATCTGCAAAGATTTGTGCATAATTTCACCATAAAAATCGACCCATAATTATTCTAAAACAACTTTTATAATATAATATTTTATAAAGTTCTGAATGTACCGTTGTGATATACTCATTCTTTTCTATATTTTGACGTTAATTTTATTTCAAAACTCAGTTGTGTTTAATAATATACAAGTCATTAAAACATGAACGCTCAAGCTGTCAAGGCTGCCTAAAAGTTTCTTTTTTATGTTTATTTTTCCTTTTAAAATCTTTAAAATATAATGTTGTATAAAATTCGAATTTTGCCGTACGGACATTCTTGTTTTTAACAATGTTTTAACATAAATTTTTTTACATGAAAAATACTAATATACAAGTCGTCAAAACAAACAAAGCCTCACATACAGTGGCGGAGCTTGAGAGAGATCTCCGAGGGGGCGGGGATCAAAAGATCGACCGATAGGGTGATAATCAATACATCCGAGGGGGCGATACTCCACAAATACAATTTTTTTAACATAAAATTGAGAAAATAGGTAGTTACGGACGGAAAAACCGAGGGGGCGGTCGCCCCCGGCCCTAATGAAGCTACGCCAATGCTCACATATTAACACCCTCCCATAATGAGGAGATTTTGCCCATATTTTAAATATATATTAATGTCTAACAAATCATATTTAATCTTAGTTTAATGCAAGTATTAAGAATGGTTTTCTTTATGACAGGCTAGGATTTCAATGATTTTGTTTGTTTCTTCATTCTTGACCATTCTAGCCATTGGTGGGTTCCCCTCCTTTGTGGAAGAAACCAAGGTTTGTTGATACATCTCTCATATGTCTTTTTTTTGCTAAAAAAATAATATAGTTTACTACACTCACACTGTTTTAAACAACTACTTTTAAACGGTCGTTTAAGGTTGCATCAGATGGTCGTTTGAAAGTTACGACGCCTTTCTATTCTAAACAGTTATAGTTTAGGTTTTCATCGAACACGTTTACATTTAGTGTTTGCATCAAACTGACGCTCTATTTTTAAATAGCTAGTTGTGTGAGATTTTATTTGGTGATGTGGGATTAGTAAGCCGCCTTTTTATCCACAACATATACTTTAACTACATATATGTAGGTTTTTCAATGCGAAAGACTAAACGGACACTACGGAGTCGGATCATACGTTATCAGTCACGCAGTCTCTTCAACGCCATACCTGCTTCTCATCTCACTAATCCCCGGAGCCATAGCGTACTCATTCATCGGGCTCCAAAGACAACCGACACAATTCATATACTTCGAACTAGTCGTCTTGATGGCAATGTTACTAGTCGAATGTCAAATGATGATTGTAGCCGCCATTGTGCCAAACTTGCTCATGGGCATCATATGTAGCGCCGGAGTCCAAGGTTTGATGATACTAGGCGCGGGGTTCTTTCGGTTGCCGAACCATCTACCGCTCGTCTTTTGGAAATATCCGATGTACTATGTTTCGTTCCATAGGTACGCGTTAGAAGGGTTGTATAAAAACGAGTTTGACGGGCTGAGGTTCCCCGCGTATGCGGGGGGCCCGCCCGTTGTTGATGGTAAGATGCTACTAACGGGTGAATTGCACGTCGAGATGGGATACTCGAAATGGGTTGATCTCGGGATTTTATTTGGTATGGTTGTTGCGTATCGGATAATGTTTTTCGGTATCGTTAAGATGACGGAGAAGGTGAGGCCTATTGTTAGAGACTTCATGTCGAGCTACACCTTCAGGAACTAGAGATTACTCGCTAATTAAGAAATGTGCCTTGTGATTCTTATGTTAATTTTCTTTCAAAACCATTGATTGTAGCTCAAGTGTATGAATAATATGTAGTTCAAAAATGATTTCTAGTTAATTGATTAAATAATGACTCTGATCAAAAGGTTTGGATTCAAATATTCTGAATCACAGTTGTGGTGATTTGGTTGTAAAAAAAATTTAACTAAAACAATTGGAGTAAAGATATACATGGGTACTAGAAAACCATCCCCCAAAAAAAATTATAAAAATTAAAAAAAAAAAAAAAACACCCCTTAACCATCACTACGTGTTACATCTTTATAATACGTTATTAATACAATAATACATTGAGAATATTTGGTGAATGATAACCAATAAAGCGAATATTTTTGGTAACAAAGCATTTGTTTAGTGAGGATGGTTTTGATAATTCATTTAAGTAAATTATTTAAATTATATATCTATTTAGAAAGTTTGAGTTTATTGTTATTTGTAATTATACTATTTGCACTTTTTTACCATTTTACTATTGAGATATTTTACTATTTTGTCATCGGTTTTTTTTTTTCGCTATAGTAAAAAGAGTAAACTAAAAATATTTTTTATTTGAACGCATGATTTAACACATAAGTTTGTGGCGTAACATATACAGTCGTGTAACATAACTTTTAGGTCATATACTCAACACTTAAGCGTTCGGTTTTCTAACTTTTAACATTGTAACTTAGTCTTTTTCTATTTGCGATTGAGTCATTTGAGTTTGGAACAGAGAGTTGGTGTTTTCTTTGGTGGTGTAATAGGTACACATAGTGTAAGGGTATAGACGGAAATCAGGTGTACATACTAATAATGAACACACACACTCAAGCAAGAAAAGTAAAAACACGAGATTTATGTGGTTCGGTCTAAACTGACCTACGTCCATGAGCTAACTAGGAGATATACATTTCTTGTGCTAAAAATGAAAAGTTACAGTTACATCGGTATAAATAGAGAAACAATTAGGTCATCCAATAAATGGGTCAGGCCCAACACTATAAATGTTAACTGGGCCAACATACCGAACACATAGATTTTCTTATATAGAGTCGTGTAACATAATTTTTTGTTTGAAATGTTTTGATTGTTACACTTTTTTTATTCTCTTTTCTTTTACATACCGTTATATAATATGACAATCTTGTGTGCCAACTCCCGGCGGCAATGCGTGGGTTGCGGATCTAGTTTAAAAACAAAACGAATATTAAAGGACCAAACCGTTAGTTATACACAGTTCAGGGACCATTATTGTAACTTTTATCAGAATATACCTGGTAAATTGCAAGACGTAATCCTCACTTCCACAGGAAGAGAAAAAAAATGGAGAAGAAGGAAGAAGTTGTAAATCAAAATGGAAATCCAGAAGAATCATCACAAACCCTAACCGATGGATCAATTTGTGGATTTGAATCTCTTCATCGCCTCCTTCAATCGTCACTCTCTCCCCAACTTTTCAAGGTAACTGTTGAGTCTATTTCTGTTTACTATCGCAGAAGTGTATACTTTTTGGTTTATGGATTCATTTGATTTCCATTTTTTCATCATATGCTTAATTGATGGATTGCTGCTTGTTATAATCCAATTTTGGCGTATTAATATGCTCCCTCTTTTCAGCGGATTTAGTTTGATGATCGATTGCTTATAATTTTAGGCCGAATAATTAAGATCGCATACTCTGATTAGTGGTTAATGTTAATGTTAACACTCAGCAATCTGTTCGTTTTTGCATTTTGAGCTACTATTTGTTGGATTTAAGTTTGATTATTTATACAGATCTATAATTATTTTCTTAGAAAACTAATTAGCTCTGGATGTGGTAATCTTCTATCTTCTGCCCCCCTTAAAACATGTTGCAGGTTGACTTCATAAGTCTAATTGAGTTGCTTGTTTCATCACTATTGTCTTTAGCTTTTTCGCCAACTAGATATGTAGCTAACTAAATTTCATAAACGATGCTGAAAATGAGAGTTTGTATTACTTATTAACATGATTAGTTTCACCATTAAAGAAACAAAACATTTAATTAAAGGATTGGAAGAAGGTAGTATGAAAGAAATAAGTTGGTATCAATCATACGTGATGCTTGTTATGTTTTTTAATTGCTAATTAGATTTTATTTGTCCTGAAAGTACAAGGCGGGTCTGTATTCCAGGTCTTTTATAGCTGTTGTAAACATGTTTTAGGTTGGCTTAGACTGTTTTTTCCCTTGCCTAGACTCTCTTAGACTAGTTTGGGCTTGTTCACAGCTTTTTTTCTTTTATATTATTATAATTTTTTTTTTCTTGTTGCAGATTTTAGCCTGTTTTTAAATTTTTTTTGCCCCTTTGCACCTTGATAGATAAGTAAGGACAAAGGACATATTTAGGTGCAATTTTCAATTGTGTTGTTCTCTTAATGGTATGAATTGCATCTGTTTTTGCAGGAAGTTAGCCGCTTGCTTATTGGACTGAATTGCGGAAAAGCACTTGAGCCCTTGGAAGTAGAAGAAACCGCCAAAGGGCTGTCCTCACAACATGATTTCGATATCCAGGTAGATGGTTATCTCCGATTTCAATCTTCCATGTGGACTTTTAGATCATTAGATAATGTAACCAGTGCCAGAGTCAGATAATATTTTGCTGTGTGCATAAGATTTTTACCTCCCCTTGCACAAAGTCACTTGCATCAAATACTTTGTGTTAGCTATTATCCAATCTTTATTCAGGCTACTTGCAGTGAAGTTTATAAATGTGATTTAAAGAACTAATTAGAAACACGGCTAAAAGAAGCAGTGTGTACCTGTGCTATCCATGGTAAAACCAGTAAAATAAGCTAGAAATATTTTATTTATGATTTACACAAGGTTTTTAATTCATGTTGCAGGCATTTAAATTTAATGCTGACAAGGAATTACTGAGAGAACCCCGTGTAGTGCGAGTTGGACTGATTCAAAACTCCATTGCTCTGCCAACAACTGCACCCTTTCTTGACCAGAAGAAAGCCATTTTTCAAAAACTAAAGCCCATAATTGATGCAGCAGGTGCTTCAGGTGTCAATATATTATGTCTACAAGTAAGCAAAAACATAACAACTAACTTGTTGATAACTCGATTTCCCTTAATCTGTAGATTAAAGAATTAAAGAAACAATATGTAAATAACAGGAGGCATGGATGATGCCTTTTGCCTTTTGCACCCGTGAGAAAAGATGGTGTGAATTTGCTGAGCCTGCAGATGGAGAATCAACACAGTTTCTTCAAGGTTTTGCAAGGAAATATAACATGGTCATAGTAAACCCAATTCTCGAGAGAGATTTGAAACATGGGGAGACTATCTGGAATACTGCGGTTATTATTGGGAATAACGGTAACATAATTGGCACGCACAGGAAGGTAACTTCTTAATCTATTTCCAGTTCTTCTCAAGTAATAAACTTTCTCAATCATTGTATTTTGTTTCACATTACAAGTTAACGAGAATGCAAATTGAAATTAGAAATACAAAAAACCATGTTATTAATAAATGGAACATCTCTAAAAAAATAAAATAAAACTGCAGTCTGATTGTTGGAAAAAAAATTATCTGTTCCTCTTCTGATAAGGATGAAACCATTGCTATTTAAATGACAGAATCATATACCCCGAGTTGGGGATTTTAATGAGAGTACATATTATATGGAGGGCAATACGGGGCACCCTGTGTTTGAGACTGCCTATGGAAAGATTGGAGTCAACATATGCTATGGAAGGCACCATCCTTTAAACTGGTTAGCTTTTGGGTTAAATGGTGCAGAAATTGTCTTCAATCCTTCTGCCACTGTTGGTGAACTCAGTGAGCCAATGTGGCCCATCGAGGTATATCATATTCTTCTTTTTATTCCCTTTCTCTAGGAGCAATTTCCTTTTCCTTGCACTTGAAATAATAACACACATTTCGCACACAGAAAACATACGATTTTGGTCAAAATTTGGCAATCTTTTCTATTTTTACCTTACAACTTGTCCAAAATGTTTGATCTTTATTATGTTGATCCTTTCGCCATTTTCGCTAGTGGTTGCCATTTTAACTCATTTGTACAAATGGGTAGGTTTGGATTATGTTCTCTCTAAGGGTTAAGGTAAAAGATTTAACTAAAAGGAAAGGGGGCAAAGACAAACAGGTTTAAAGGCATATGATATTTATTCAAACTCACGAAACCTTCCATATTGCTTTATTACAAAAGAAAACAAATTATAATATTATTCTAATAAACTAATAATTCAGTTTTGTAATCATATTTAACGCTCTGATTACTTGATGAATTTCTCAAATAAATCTTAAAAATGTTTGTGGGTCAGCCTGACCCGTCTAATATAGATCGGTACTAAGAAAATTGCTTGTTTAGACCTGTTACAACCCAAGCCAACCTACCCATTTTACCATCCCATATTTTTGCCAATCTTTAGTGAAGCACAGTGGTTCAAAAGCCTGTTATCCCTTTCTTTAATCTAAACTACTCTGCATGGACATTTTTTCTTGTTAGGCACGAAATGCAGCAATAGCAAACAGTTACTTTGTGGGGTCCATCAACCGGGTCGGGACCGAGGTTTTCCCAAACCCGTTCACATCAGGAGACGGAAAGCCGCAACATGCAGACTTTGGTCATTTCTATGGCTCAAGTCATGTTTCAGCACCGGATTCTTCATGCACACCGTCACTTTCACGGAACAAAGACGGGTTGTTGATATCAGACATGGATCTAAACCTCTGCAGACAGCTGAAAGACAAATGGGGATTCCGTATGACAGCTAGATACGAGTTATATGCCGACATGCTTTCCCGATATGTGAAGCCTGATTTCGAGCCCCAGGTGATTTCTGATCCCTTGTTGCATAAAAATCACTTGTAAAGAACTAAAGATTGGAAATACTTTTATTCATGCTTGATATGGAAGACTTAGTGATCTTGTATTCCTGGGGTTATGTAAAAAAAAAGTGTTGGTTTATTATGGATGCTAAATTGGTATGTGAAAAAATAAACTTTGGTTTGATGTTGATGTAATAATAGTGTTTTTTTTTTCTTCTTTCTGCTTCTACACTCTGCTTTTTCGTGTTTCTCTCCGGTTGATTCACAAAGTTTCGTTAAATCGGGCCATAGCGGCAAGAATCTTCGGGACTTCGGATGGGAACACCACTCTCCTCTTAAATAAGTGGCTAGTGAGATGCGTAAATGGTTCGAGTATGCCACATGACCATATTGACTTATCACGTATTTTCGTAAAAGCTAAAATCGACAAAATATAACTAAACACTAAACTGATGTTATTAAACTTACATACAAGCTTTAAGAAGTAAAACGGTAACAATATTAACCATCTATAGCAGATAGCCAGATATCAGTTTAGTATGTGAAAATGTGAAATCATGCAGCATCTTTTGCCAGTTATTCTTTTGTAGTTCATTAAGGATATTCTGTCTAGGTTAACAACAAGCACCAGCGCTCTATGTGAAGTTGGGTCTTCGCAATTCTTCGATAATTTGAATTAGCCTGCGCCTCTGAGCATTATTATTTTTCTTTTGTTTGTGAATCCGAATCAATTATCAAAACATTTTTTCTGCACAACTACATTTAAGATTAAGAGCGCATTTAGTACACTACCGATTCATTTCATGAAAACGGACCAACGCATTGATATGTTGTACTTTATGTTTCAGAAACAGTACACTATCGAATCATTAGCACACCACATTCACAGTTTACTTTAAAGCTTCTTAAAACGGTAACAATGTTTACGATTTATACGAACGAGTTGCACGGAACTAGTACAATATTACCTTTTTGATGGCATATATCCCATTTAGTCTACTTTTGTCAAGATGTTTTGTTTTCCAACTGATATTAAAGAAAAGAAAATGAAGAAGATACAAAGAGCATTTGGTGTTTTTAAATCAAAGTGGGCAACAACTAATCGAAAGGCATGTCCAATAAAAAAGAGCGGGTAGAGGACATAAATATACTTGTATGATGCTGCATAATATGGTCATCAAAGATAAGGGCAGAACGATATCACCGGCACATATTCGTGATCCTCAAGTAAATCCGGTTACCGATGATAATATCATATTGGAACTGCAAGATAACGAGACACATTTTAAGCTTACATTTGATATTACGGAGCACATAGCCGCACACATGTATGTTCATTTAACAGAGGATGAGCTAAACACGTAGTATTTCTTTGATGCTTTTTAATTTGTGTCGTGTGTTTACAAAAATGTACTAATTTAGTATTAATGTGTTCTTTCAAAAAAGGAAATGTTTAAAAAATATAGTCTAAGGCTTCAAATTGGAACCATACCACCCTTTTTAAAGCCTAAATGCTTCAAGTTCTCTCTCATATGGCATCATACTATATACTATTAGACTTCAATATTAACTATACCGTCCACTCTTACATGTCAAGTTATTTCTTTTTAGAAAATGATAAAATCGTAAATTTACATGACCAAATATGGTATTTGCCTATTTGAGGGCTATATGCATAAAATTTAAAGGTTAAGAATTAAATTCACAATTTTATCCAAATTATACGGATTATTTATGTAGTTTATTCTTTCTTTTGAAAGGAACATTTTTGTTTAATTTTAATAAAATCCGCCACGCTTTTAATTCCGTTAAAAGATCTTTTATCAAAAGCCACTCTTATTAGTATCCAAACACCTTACAAAATGAAAACCATAAACCTGAAATTTATTAGAGTAAATTACGGCTTTCGTCCCTGTGGTTTGCACGTTTTACGTCAATGGTCCTCAGACTTTATTTTTTACGGCTTTAGTCCCCAAACTTTATCGGCTCGTTACAGCTTTCGTCCCTGAGGCTAACAGACGTTAAAAAATTATGTTAAGTGTGTGTGAAAAGACCATTATACCCTCCTTTAAAAAAACAAATATAAATTTAAAAAACATATATTATAAAGAATAAAAGATGGGGCCCACTGGTTCATCTTCATCGCATTTTTCTTCTTCACCAAACCTCTTCTTGACAGATCGACTGTAATCCATCTGCTCCGGTGACCTGCAACACGTTCTGGGCGTGTAATTTCCCATCAATATATAATCTTATTTCACCATTCAGGGTGTGCTTCAAAGCAATAAAATACCAACACTGTGACTTAAAAGCATGAGTAAAATACATCAGAACTTTTGGCCCTTTTCCACCACCACTCTCAACCACCAAAAACTGACCATGAAAATACGCCTCGATACCTTGATTATCAGAAGATATAAATCTAAAAATATAAGGTGAAATTCGTTCCCCACTGAAATTGAATCCATCGTCGCCGGTGAAATTCGTATCTCGATCAGCCGCACCGGATCTAATAGCATTCGTCTGATTTAGATTTCCTCCGGCCGCTTCAGATCTCGCCACCGGTCAGAGCGCAACCGACTTTGTTCCGACGACACCGCACTGCCATGACCACCATCTTCGGCAACACCCAAGTTATTGTGATTGTGATTTACACGAATTGATTGCCTTTTCAATTGACTTTTTTATTATCCAAGTGATTAAGATTTACAGATCTTCAAAACGAAAAAGATTAATTCTTAAAAAATCACCTCCGACACCATGGCTCCCGTCATCATCAGAAAACAAATTTGTTTGTTAAGACGAAGAAGGTGGTGGTGTTGCGGTGAAGACGAAACCTACCTTCGATGTTGATTTGAGTTGCCGGTGATACGATGAAGAGGAACGACCATGGGTGTTTTTTTTTTGTCGGAGTTCGTTGCTGGATTTGAAGGGGTGGGTAGGTGGGGAACTAAGAATATGACCCAGTTCTCAAACAGGTTAACGTATTTTCTTTTTTTTTTAATTTTTTTATTAAATAAAAAAGTAGGGGTATAATGGTAATTTAATACTCACTTAACAGAAAATTTTAACGGTCGTTAGCCCTAGGGACCACCGGTGTAACGGACCTTTGAAGTTTGGGGACTAAATCCGTAAAAAATGAAGCCTAGGGACCATAGGTGTAAAACGTGTAAACCACAGGGACGAAAGCCGTAATTTACTCAATTTATTACTTAGAAAAGCCAATGCTCGAACATGATATATTCTCTATTACTTAAAAAAACCAATACTCAAACATGATATATTCGACCAAACTATTAAGACAATTGGTGTAATTAACTCTCTTTAAAATTATAACGTTAACGTTCCTTGAATCCAGATTAAACTTTTTGACCGATAAACGAATCTGTTAAAATCCATTCCGGTTATGAAGACATTAAAATAAAATCAATATTTCTCAAAATATCCATCAATGCAAATTAATTAAACATACTATTATTATTATTATCAGGGTTGGTGTCATCTTTTGAAAAGCTATTTAAAAAGATTACAAATTCAAACATCAAACCAATATAAATAGTGTAGAATAGAAATAGTGTAGAAGTAGAACTAAATAGGCTTTTTTAATTTGTATCGAATCAGTCCGATTAGTGCTGGCCACTGATTCGTCAGTGATCAGCGTATTTGTTTGGTCCTAAAACACTGCTGACTCTGTTCATGATGTCCGACCCACGTCCAAATTATTACTAACCCGGTCTGGTTTTAAAAAACCTCCTGACTGAGTCAGAAGGTGACTGAAACATCAAACAGGCCCTACGATAAACCGTCGTAAGAAAACATGAACTTTTTTGTTGACGAATTACTCACAAACTAAATTACATCAATATCGAAGTCTCTAAATTCACTAAAAGGAAAAAAAAAAAAAAAAAACTTTCTACTCCTATCATCATAAATCATAATCATAATCATAAATCATAAATTCATAATATGATACGATAAGAAATGGGCATCTCCTGAAAGAAAACTGGTTACTAATTTTAGTCAAAAATCCAACCTTTCATAACAAAAATCAATAAACAATTCATGGAATCCAAAATCCGACATGTTAATTGTTAACAGTTAAAGATCTCTCAACAATCTTCAATCTTCATGTAACACTCCCATGAACGAATCTCAATCCACTCCCCTCCCAATCCCCGCCGCCGCCGCCGCCATGCTCGAACCCACCACAACCGCCGCCACCGCCGCCACCGCCACCGGCGGCCCGAAGCGCACCAAAAACAGACAGTCGCCGCCTCTCACCGTCCCCGCCGGCAGCACCTGCTTCCGCCTCCTCTGCCACGCCTCCCGCATTGGCGGCGTCATCGGAAAATCCGGCGCCATCATCAAACAGTTACAGCACCAAACCTCCGCCAGAATCCGGGTCGAGGACCCGGTTCCAGGATCCGACGACCGCGTGGTCACCGTTATCGGTAACAGCTCCGTCAACAGAACCATAACGATTCCGTTAACCGAAAACAACGATTATTTCGATGTGAACAGTGAACGAAATCATTCAAATCAAGGCATTGAGGTTTCAGCTGCACAGGAGGCTTTGATTAGGGTTTTTGAGAGGATTTTGCTGGTGGCTGCGGAGGCGGATGGGGGGTATTTTGAGCCTGGGGGTTTGGCTTCGTGTAGGTTGTTGGCGGATAAGAGTGTGATTGGGTCGGTGATTGGGAAAGGGGGGAAAGTGATTGAGAAGATTAGGAGGGAGAGTGGGTGTAAGATTAGGGTTTTGGTTCAGGATAAGCTGCCATCTTGTGCACTGGCTAATGATGAAATGGTGGAGGTTAGTTTCATCTTTTTTGTTTGTTGCCTTTAAGGTGTTTGATTTTATGTCTCACTGAGAATGAATCGTTTTAAAGGATCATGCTTGTTCAATTCAAAACTAATCTTATTGGTTTAACTGTGTTACATAATGAAGTTATGTACCAAGTAACCACATAACCACCCCGCTTTCATGGTAGTTAAAATCGGTTATATGTTGGAGTGGTTGAACTCATCCATAAAAGGATACATTACCTTTTTGAAGAAGCAATCAATTTTGAGCATATTGGGGAAGCTTCTAACTTTGCACTTTTTTGGTGTCCAAAATTGATAGTTCTTGCTAAAAATGTCTTTGTTTTTGACATTTCTGTTTAGAATGCTGGTTTGTTTGAAGGGAAGTCATTGACCAAAAATGAATATGTAGTTCTTTAAATGTGAATATGCATTAAAGAACGCCATAGTTGGCAATATCAACGATTTACGAACACTAAAAAAGAGAAAATTACGATAATAATCATTTTCTTGGGTTTGTTATACTCGTTTAGCCACAAGATCTAGTCGGGTGTATACTTACACTCACTATTAAACTGTTTTCAATATGGCTTCAACTAATGTGACATGTGACAATATATCGATATAAATTTGTGTATGTATTAGTAGTCGCATAGAATGAAATATTTGGAGTTTATGAAGGTAAAAGTAGACACGCGTCCAAAGATGTACGTATCTCATGGCTATATGCATGGACTTGTTTGACATAAACATAGACGGATAAGTCGATAACACACTCGGAAAAATGGATACTTTCATGATTTCTTCTAAAAGAATGCAACTTACTTTCTTTTTTTGGTACTTCATGTCTATAATTGTCCAAAATTGCTAATTTTTATGAATCCCAGTATCTCAATTCCATTTATGCAAGAAACATGGGTTGCTGGAAACAAAAGATGGGTCACGCTTGTTTTGCGAAAGTTAATCATTACATACAAAGTCGTCCTATAACGTAATAACTATATTGTATCTTCACAGTACCTGGTTTCTTGTGTTAGTTTACAGTTTGTTTAATCTCGATTAAATTATGATTCACATGCTTTATTTCAGATTGAGGGTGATATATTGGCAATAAAAAAAGCACTTGTTTCTGTCGCCCGTTGCCTTCAAGATTGCCCCCATGCAAACAAAGCAAAAACGGTTTTCGGTAGACCCCATCAAGCAATTCCTCGGGAGACCATACCCAACGGACTCATGGATATTCCATCTCCATCTTCAGACGGTACTTCTCCCATCGATTCCCGAGCTTCTCAACAAGAAATAGTTTTCCGAATGCTATGTTCCGGTGCTCGTGTGGGTAGCGTGATAGGCAAATCAGGAACAATTGTTCAAGCTCTGCAAAATGAATCAGGTGCTGCTATTTCCGTCCGAGCCCCGGTTTCTGATTGCGATGACCGGTTGATCACGATCACTGCTATGGAGGTTTGCTAATTGGTAATTTGTTCATGCATATAATTTCTCATATTTCATATTAATTTTTAATTTTTTCGTCTGTCTGTTTTATCGTAGGCCCAAGGGTCACGAAACTCGCCTGCGCAAAATGCAGTCATTCTTGTTTTCAATAGGATGGTGGATTCATCGTCAACGGGCACAACGGTTTCTGCTAGACTCTTGATATCGCCAAACCAAATGGGTTGTTTGTTGGGTAAAGGTGGGTCCATAATTGCGGATATGAGAAAAGTGACTGGTGCAGTTATAAAGATAGTTGGTGACCATCAAGTCCCAAAGTGTGCTCTCGAGACTGATCAATTAGTGGTGGTGAGTTAATATGGGCCGGGTTTCGCTTTTTATCCATATTTTAATTTTAATAAATAATTAATGTGTTTAATACTGTTTCAAAAACTGAACTAAACTTCTATAATAAAAAAGATGTTGAGGTTATTATGCATTTTGATACACACTGGATTTGACCCGTTGGAGATAAAATATAACTCAAATTAACCCATTAAATTGCCACCTCTAGCTATTAGTTTCTATTTATTGCATTTCTCGTGCAATTTTTTGCTTTTCTAACTGGTAACTAAACCAACCATCTTTACTAAAAGATGACAGGAGAATTTGCAAATGTACGAGACGCTTTATACAGTGTTACTGGCCGGCTGAGGGACAACTTATTTTCCAGTAAAATTTCAAATGGCAATGGATCCAGGGGCGGTTATGCTAACTTAACTCAGAGTATGGATGGTCTCAAATTATCGAGCAATATAGATCATCCTCCAACACCAGCAAAATGGCAATCTATGGTATTAGTTTATTGTTATTACTTATTACTTACTACTACTATTGTTATTATTATTTTATATGTTGATAATTTTAAGTTGTGTTCATTTTTATGCGGGTTTGCAGATTGGGTCAGGTAATGCCGGGAAAGGGAGAGATATTGGCTCGGAATCCACTTCTGTTAAAGGTGGTATTGAGCTTGGCAGGTTTGTATTGAATACCATATTTGCATATATTTATTTTGTTAGAAACAGGAATCTAGGATTGCGTTTAGTTGTGGAAAATGTTTTCTAGTTTTTCATTTCCAATTTTTTTGAAAATGGAAGGGGTTTTCCATCTCTAGAAAACACATGAATTTTTTTGAAAACGCATTCAAAATTGAAAGATGGAATTTCCATTTCCGTACTAGAAAACAATAAAATGTAATTTCTAATTTCGATTTAAAAAATAGAAAACCTTGTTTTCCATTTTCTTGGAAAACTTTTCTAGAAAATTGTAATTTGATCACGTTTTCTGATTTCCGGGGTGTTTTCCACAACTAAACGCTTTTTAAAAGTCAATACCTGCATCTATGATCTATGTGTGTATATCATATGCATGTATGTATATGTATGTATGTAAATGTGCATCTTGGCTTTACCAACTATCTTTTGGTGATGTTTGCAGTGGAGGTAGGTCTGCTATAGTGGCTAGTATGAGTGTGGAAATAATAGTACCCCAAAACGTCATTGGTTCGGTTTATGGTGAAAACGAAAGCAATCTAAATCGTCTAAGACAGGTAACTAACTACTGCTTGCATTTCTGCCCTTAGAATATCAGGTCAATAGAACAGCATTGTCTTAACCCGACCCGTGTGTGTTTTAACTATTAACTCGGCTTTGTGTAAAACCAGATTTCGGGTGCAAAGGTTACAGTGCACGAACCACGTTCAGGAACAACCGACCACCTTGTCGTAATATCTGGTACTCCTGATGAAACACAGTCAGCTCAAAGTCTCCTTCAAGCATTCATACTTGCTGACCAATCATGACAAGATTCTCAAAAGTCAAACCCGTGTAGTCAAAGTCAACAACTCTTCTTTCTCAGGTAATTTAGATCAATATAGTCAAAGCAGTTACATTTTGTAAGGTCATTTTGTAGGGAACTGCAGTAGGGTACAAATGACCAACAGACAGTTTTAGAACATACTGTATCATAAGCATGTTGTTTATTGTTTTTTTTTTTTTTTTTTTTTTTGTAACCTTTTAGAGGTCAGGCTTTAGACTATACAAGTAGTAATACGAAACGAATTTATGATGACTTGTGTAGCAAGTTACGATCACTCACTCACGCGGGTGATTTGAGTAGAATTTCGACATTATCATGCACACCTTGTAGCAGTAACTCCCCATCATAAGCCAAGACTTTGCGTTTCTTGGCTGCCCTTAGCGTCCCGACTAATGCTTCGAAGATGTTTGCACACCTGTCGTCGTTGAACAGCACGCCGAATGTCACCTTCATCATCCAGTTTTCAAATTTAAATTAGCAGTGAGAAATAAAGGTCTAATCTTGATGTCAAGAAACAAAGAGTTAACTTCCTTTTGGTCCTTGAGGTTCATCGATTTAAGGGTCTCAGCTTTGGTTTTATTCTCAATTTTGGTCACCTTTAAATATCCGTTCAAATTAATCGTTAAAATAAAGGGCATTTATGTTCGGATGAAACTCTATTCACCTTTAGATAAATCGACTTTCTTTTTAAGTTGGTGAATTAGAGTTTAATTTGGACAAATTAATGAGGATCAAAATCATACAAACCATCTTTCGTTGACGGAAAAGTGGTATTGAAAATCGGTCAATCGGAGGCTTAAAATCTATAAAACTTTATAAACTGTTGGATTACAATAACAATCTATAGATCATTTATTGGCTAATGGCTATGCATCAATTACGATCCATTTATGTAGATCAATAAAACCTGAACATAGATATAAATATTTTTGTAAATGTGTGAGAATTTGTGTATGAAACATTACCTTGTAAGATCCATCGGTTTGTTTGTGGCCGAGTCGTTTGATTTCTTGTTTGAGTTGCTCAATTTCTTCGTCGACGTTCATTGTGTTCTTAAAGGTTTGTTGGGTTTTCAGTTTTTCATTGGGATCTTATGGTGTCTCATATACACATATAACCCAATTTATATGCTCCTAGTTTTTTTTTTCTTCATAAAATATAAATATTTACGAAAAATAATAACATGCCTTTTTACTTTTATCAAACATGCAAAAATAATTCATGCAAGTATATAGAAATGTAGTTTTTTAAAGCTAATACCATTAAATCTTGTATATATAAGGATTGTATTTATAGGGACTGAAATTTTTCAATATTTTGTATTTACAAGGATTTTATTTGTAAGGCTATGTGTAATGGTTAAAGCCCCATAAAGCCCCACAAGGGGCATTATGCGCCATGTGGACGCTGACTGGGCAAGGGGCTTTATGGGGCTTTATGGTGTAGTGGATAAAGCCCCCATAACGCCCCATAATCATTGCTTTTATCCCCCTTCTCGGCGTTACCTGGCTAACGCCCTCCCCCTTTTTTTTCCCTGATAACGCCCCATAACGCCCCTGCGTAGTGGGGCGGGGCGTTATCAAGGGCGTTATAGGCTCTTTTTTTGCCCCATAACGCCCCATTACGGATAGCCTAAGGATGAAATTCTCATTATTTGTATGTGAGTACAATCATCATATCATTAGGCTACAAGATCACAAGCCAGATTATACACATTGTATAATTGTCTAGTTTCATGTGTCAAAATAAGATTTTTTTCGTTCTGTATTATCTAATTAGATTTTTTCAGTTTCGCACACAGTGAAAACCTAGCATATAAATCGTTATATATTTCTCTCATTTTATTTTCATTCGATTTTAAATATATGATTCATTTGGTCACATATATTATCAATTTTAATAAAAAAAAAGTTACTTAGCGATGTCATGTTTTGACAAAAACTATCTACCATTAGGTGGTGTATCTTTTAGCAAGATATCAATGTTTTCTATCAATTAGGTATGACATATAGGTATGACATATGTCATTATATTTATATTATCTAATTCTATCACCATTAACAATTACATATTATGTTTTAAGTGTTTATGTCTCTTGAGGAATTGATGAGTTGATGCAACATAAAGCACTGAGAATGATCTTGTCGTCGTCACCTATAAAAAAAACGTGGTCATGTGATCCATTTTTTTTCTTGAATGTCATTGTGGTGACGAAAACGAGTGTGATAGTAGTACGTTACAAGTGACATGTGATGAACAAAAAAAAATGGTTAGACGTTTTGGTAGGAAAAAAAACTAACCGTCCATTTCTGTTGGTAGAAGAATACTTCAAAGAGTGTGATAGTAGTACGTTACAAGTGACATGTGATGAACAAAATCATCCTACCTACTCAACATTTAAAAGGGCATTCATCCCTTGGCCTAGTGGTCAAGGGGAGGTGGTAAGGATTTGTCTTACCTGAAGGTCACGAGTTTAATCCCTGACAATGGTGTTTCAGGTGTAATTTAGGAATAGATAAGAGGATGTGTGTTAGCCCTTTTAAAAAAATATATATATGTAATGAGATTATTTGGTAATGGAACCCGTCTGGTGGAGAAGTTAACAAGACATCATATAGAGCCATGTAACATTCCAAACACTGAGGGACTAGAACAACGAAAATATGGCGACACTCTGTGTACAAAGCACACCAACACATATTTGCAACATATATTAGAAAACAACAAGGATCTAAAAGTATTTTATTAACATTTTTTAAGGTGCTTAAAGCCAAATCTCTCATACTGTTGTAAAGAGGTTCATCATTTAGGTGGCCAAACATCTTTTACTATTGAGTGAGAATTTGACATTTGTTATTGAAAACATCATGGGTTCTTTGGAGTTGTTGAAATAAAATGTCTAACTAAATAGGCACCGAGACCATTTTATCTACTAGAAAAGGGTTGCTTTTAGAATCGGTATCAATTTTCTTCGAATCTTATCTGAACAATTTGATGGATCATAGGGAATGAAAACTCCTACTTCAACATAAAGGAAATTGGAATATGATAACTACATCTAACTGATCTCTAGCAGGAATCTTGGTAAAACAAGTGTTATGTAAATCCATGATTATGTTGTTTAAATCAAAATATATGCAAATTTAATTGGTTAATCTTCAAAAGAAATAAAAATCTAGAGTAGAATTGATGAAATCTTTTCTTAAGTATCGGTTAATGATTCCCTTGTTTCCGATTGATGAGCCATGTCTGGTTTGTCGTAAGGTTTGTTTTGATAAATTTGGTAAGCATACGCTGCATTGTTAATGATTCCCTTGTTTCAGATTGATGAGCCATGCCCGGTTTATCGCAAGGTTTGTTTGGATAAATTTGGTAAGCATACGCTGCATTGTAAAGAGTTACTAGGGTTTAAATACATGCATGATTTGGTCAAAGATGTTCTTTGTGATGTGCTTAAACGGACGGGGATCTCAACTAAAAAGAAAGCTCGTGTTCAGATAATCAACATGTGTTTATCCCGTTTGCGTTTGATACACTTGAGTCTCTGGCCCCCGGGGCAGTAGGTTTCCTTAATAGAGTTCAGTGGATCGTGCATAGCAATTCCTACCCCTAAAAATCATAGATTTGCTTTTAGTAGGATCAGTTTTGCTATTAAAAGGGAGGTTGCGGTGCAGCTTGTTGCCTGTTTACGTGCCGCTTTATTGTAATTTGATCATTCATATATATAAAATCCTCATACACGAGTTAACATCACACTTAATCACCTTAAACAAATATATATAATTAGCACTTGACAGAAAAATAATAAACATAATTATTCAAAACAAAGCACAAATTAAAAATAATAATCATAAACGTTATCATCCGGTAATAATTTTATACGGTTAAATCTGAAGTAGGTATATTATAGTGTAATTATTAAAACTAGAAGAGCAAAGTTGTAATTTCCTGTATATGAAAACTATGTAATAAATACTGTTACAAGAAAAGATGCAGAAGGTACTAGTCACGAAGCACGTTGAAATACACCAAATGTGAAATCCCCTCATCCGTATCCTCGTAATCCCACTCCCTGCTCCAATTAGGGCTCCAATTTTCCCCTCTTTTTTCCCCCTTTTCTTATGCTCCTCTTCGATTTCAACAAACACACATCTGTTAACAATTTCTCCCCTCCAATTCCTTGAATCTCAAATCTATCCAGCTTAAATCGAACAATTCCTGTTCAATTTCTCAATTTCTCAATTTCGTTTTCACTTTTGCTTGATGCTTTTGGAGGATGTCGGAGGCCAATACTAACAATCAACACCACCATCATTCATCGATTTACGAGGCCGTCAATTTACAGACCACTAATCTCCATCATCATCATCATCAACATCAACAA
Source organism: Deinandra increscens subsp. villosa (assembly GCA_039602395.1). Taxonomy (NCBI): domain Eukaryota; kingdom Viridiplantae; phylum Streptophyta; class Magnoliopsida; order Asterales; family Asteraceae; genus Deinandra; species Deinandra increscens. Next base: position 2,649,623 of record JBCNJP010000011.1, read on the forward strand.
AATAGTATCAATAACAGCGATAATCAGCATCACATGGTGGAAGATGTGGTGGTTCAGGAAGACGAGAATGTCGCCGGCGGCGAAGAGGAGTCGATAGATAACCCTAGCCAGATCCGTTACGATCATCACAACGCGCATCATCATCATCAGCAACAGCATCATAGTTTACAGACTAGCGGGAGTCTCGAAGGAGGCATGGAGGATTTGGGCGTTACGCCGCATCCGTTGTATGTGCCGGACGCCGAGATTCATCCGGTCGGCGCCGGAGGGGCAGGTGGAGGTGCCGATCAGCTTACGCTGTCGTTTCAGGGAGAGGTTTATGTGTTTGATGCTGTTTCGCCAGAAAAGGTTGTTGTTTGAGGAATTAGGGTTTTGTTTGTTCATATTGCATAAATCATTGACCTAATTTGACAAAATTTCAATATATTAATTTCAATGTATTAATAATTTTAAATCTATTGAATTGATATATTGATTTGCTGCTAATTTATGGAGGTTTTTTGTTTATGGGGATTTTACAGGTGCAAGCTGTGTTATTGCTATTGGGAGGGTATGAAGTGCCAACTGGTGCTCCTACTTTGGGGATCCCTCCTCAGAACCAAAGGGTATTAGTACAGCAAATTGTTGATGCAAGTTTTGACTTGACATTCTTGTTAATTTTAGTTTGATTGGTGTTTTTGTCACTTTATATGAATTCTAGGGTTTGACTGAATTTCCTGGAAGGTCGAGTCAGCCGCAAAGGGCTGCTTCATTGAGTCGGTTCAGGGAAAAGAGAAAAGAAAGATGCTTTGATAAGAAAATCCGTTATACTGTACGGAAGGAAGTTGCTCTTAGGTAGATTATATACTTGCTTGCTGTGTTTTGCATCTTTCTTGATTTTCATTGCTTTTTTTGGTCGTAATAATTGTTATATAACATGCTGAATCAATTTCTTTTTCTCAATGTGAATTGTTGAAAGGGTCATCTTCTGATTTGTTTTTCTTTTGATAATTCTTGGAAACTTTTTAAAATGATAGTTTCATGACTACACAGTCAGTTTGCAATCGGCTAGAGTTTTAGTTAGATGCAAAAGGTTCACTTTTTGACTCTTTTAAGTTGCAATAGAAGTTTTGAAGTTTGCAGATGTTATATCAAATATTCTGTTATTTGAGTTTTCATTTCTGTAGTCCATGTAATTGGTAACTCAAAAGTTGTAAATGGGCCGTTCTTCCTAATCTTACCTGACTTAGTTGTTCATTAATTGTACAATTGTACTTAAACTGTATTGGGACATTTTTTGATATGATGCTGTACTTTGAAACATTCATCAGTCTACAAAGGTTTATTTGCAGGCATCATATAACAACTATTGTTTTGCCTGTAAAGGGTTCCTGTTCTATGACTTGCCACGTATTACATGTCAATATGTTCTATTTGGGTTCATGCTATATTCATGTGTGCTTGCCTGTATATTATTTACATACATAATTTACTTTGTATACTGTTGTTCATCCTGTAACGGCATCAGCCACAAATGTTTTTTAGCTTTGAACATGGTATCTATGATTAATGGTGGTAGTCTCAGGGTATATATTACAACCATGCTTTTTTGGAACTAGAAATTTCGAAATTAGTTGTCTTTACTAAAAAATTATCGTGTAGTTGCAATCGAAAATTAATCTTTATAAATGGTTCTATAAATGAAAATAAAATCTCATTGCTGAACTTATTTGACTTGGTTATCTGATTGGTATATATACTACCAGAATGCAGCGGAAGAAAGGTCAGTTTACATCATCCAAGGCAACCTCTGATGAAGCAGGCACAGCTTCTTCAGATTGGAATGGTGGTTCCGGCCAGGACGAAGAAACAATGTCAGTAGCCTTTTTTTCTGTTATTGTTTTTAGAGCATTTGTGTCCATTTTATTAGTTCAGTTCTTATCCTTCGAATCATATTATTCCCGGTTGCCAGTTTTTTAAGACTATCTTCTACTCGAATTGCTTGTGTCGACTTTGCAGATGTAGACACTGTGGAATCAGCTCAAAATCTACTCCAATGATGCGCCGTGGGCCTTCTGGCCCAAGAACATTGTGCAATGCATGTGGGCTCAAATGGGCCAACAAGGTTTGTAAATTGTAACCAGATCACTCATTTGTGCTTCTTCAGTTATGCATCTTTATGAATGATGATTGACTTTCTCATTCTGGATATTGACTTGTGCAGGGAATTCTACGAGACCTTAATAAGGTTTCAGCATCTGGAGCTTCAGACCCTACTGGAAAGACAATAGAGCAGGTACACACAAAACCCGTTCTTTTTAAAATCTGAAATTAGCACAATCTCCTTGGTTCTATTAATCTTGATGGCACATTGGCACATGGGTTTGTTTTTAGGGTGATGTGGAAGCAAATGGCACAGATGCTGTAAATGTGAATGGTATGATAATGGTCTCTAATGCAGTAGACAGTTCAGGTGTGGCACCTGTAAGGTAGGTTGGGTGAGATGGTATCTGTTGCCGCCAATTCGGATATTGAAGAGAAGGTGTGAAAATAAGAGAAGATGTTACATTCATAAACTCACAGTAGTTGTTACAGAGATTGTAGATATCTTGGTTCATGTGTTGAGATCTCATTATGATTATGATTATTGTCGCACACCAAATCAGACGATTACATTTTTACTATCGAGTTGTTAAGAGTCTAGTTTCTTTATTTCACTTGTCCTCTTTAAATCCAATATATTGTTGAAGTTGCAGGTTTTTGTAGAAGATTTACAAGATCTCAGCTTTTTGGTAGGAGAGTAATGAAAGCAATATCCACTTCTTCTTTCTTGATGTGCAAATGGTAAACCTGAAACTAAAAACTTGAAGAAATGCATCACCTCACCATCTGAATTCTTTGAAAGTATGTTTAGAAGAAGAGCTCCCCAATATTGGCTGAAATGTGTTGCCCTGTGACCAATCAAGATGCTATAACTATAACTAACGAATTGCTCTAATGTGCTCTAACCTTGTTTCTATTTTGCCAGCTGTGCACACAACGATATGCGAACTTGCTAAATTACTCTTTTGTATGGGAGAGGTAATTAATCATATCATGGGTCTTCAATAAGACACAAGTAGGACAAGTTCCTCTTATAGATTTCACCCCTTCACTAATCTCTGTTCGACAAAACGTCTGTTCCTGAAGGTACAAAAACCATTCCATCATTTTCTCTCTCTAACTCTCTCGACGAAGAACGCTTCACCGATTCTTGATGATGTTGCCGGCAGTGATGCGATGTTTAGCACAGCCGTCGACGGTTATTAGCGATTGGGCCGTTTTATTTGGTTTCTTTTTGCCGGTTGGGCTTCACGATGATGTTGTCGGCGGCGGCGTGACGTTTATTGCCGCCATCGCCGGTTATGAGCGAATGGGGCATTTCGTTTGCTCCCTTTTTTTATGGATGTTTATCATTGATGTGTCGCCCTAAAAAAAACCTACACTTTCCGTTGTTTACAATGACGAGAGGCGGTGAGGTTTTTACTCATTTCTTTATCTCAAATATGTTGTTATTATTGATGGTGTTAATTAGATCGGAAGTTATATGCCCAATGTTGAATTTCTACTTATGGCGACCCTATTTGGTGTTTCTTAATACCTATAAAGTTGAGCCTCGGTTGTTTTTTTTTATTTTTATTTTTTTGCCATCGGGAATGTTCTGTTGTTTTGGTTTGAGGCTACATTCATTGGTACTTTTAGGCTGTTTTTGTTTAAGGCTATGATGATCATTCAATTACAAAATTTTGCTGAATGATGATTTGAAATGGTTGTTTGAGGCTATGACGTTTAATATAATTTGGGGTTTACATGCAATTTGGGTTTTGTTTGGCGTGGCAATTACTTACACTTAATTTCCCTCCTTAAGTTTTATATATCTACGTTTTTTACCCCTTTAATTTTCTACTTTATTTTTATTAACTTTTGTGGTTTCTTACTTTAGACATTAAACGTTTACACTTTTATGTTTTATACCTCTTAATTTTCTACTTTGGCCACCAATGTTTTATATATTTATGTTTTTATACCTAAAGTTTTCTACTTTATTTTTATTAACTTTGGTGGTTTCCTACTTTGACCATGAAACTTTTACACTTTTACGTTTTATACCCCTTAAGTGCCTACTTTGTTTTTTTGTGTTTCCTACTTTGGCCACCAATGTTTTATATATTTACATTTTTACCCCTGAAGTTTTCTATATTTATATCTTTTACCAATTAAATTTCCTTTTTTTTATGTTTCCTATTTTGATCACTAAATTTGTATAACATTAAGTGGGCATTGTTTGATTGTTTCTATTTACATAAAAAATGGCTATTTTCTAAAAAGATTGAGTACTTTAAAATGTTTTTACTTATGTTGACAGATAAATGGGTGGTCCGCCGCAAAACGCGAACAAGTCACCATCTTGTATATCTACAAAGTAGAACTTGAAGGAATAGTAATATTATTATTCAATTGCAACGAACACTACTATTATTATCTGATTGGTTTTTTGACCTGATTGTTACAGTGTTACAGTGATTTTTTTGCTAGAGTAATTGTATATTTTAGTGGGTTTGTTTTCTGTTTTTTCTCATTGAAGTGCGGCCACTTTATGGTGTAAGAGCATTCACGACGGTTCGTCATCTCATCCTTATAATTTATACTTTTATTATTACTTTTTCTCTTTTTTTCATTCACAACCACAATTAAATAATATTTTTTATACTTTTATCATTCTTTCTTCTCTTTCTTTCTCTCACATCAAACCTCAAATTTTACCAAATGAATAAATTTTTTATCAAATTTACAAATAAACAGTAACTTTTTATCTCTCTTTTACTCACTACCACTCATAATCAAACATCAAATTTTAAATCTACACTCACATAATTATGGGAAACCTGCTGTGAATGCTCTAATAAGTATAGTCGTGTGACATAAAATTATTTTCCTTTTTCTATTTTCATCCTCATTGAATATAGCAAGGGAGTTTATAGCATTATAGGTAAAGTCGTGTAATATAGCTTTTAGATTATAAACTCGATATTTTAAAGGGTGTTGCTATTCGTACCCCCCTCTTCTATCTTTTTTACTTGTTGCACCCCTCCCTCAACTTTTAGATTTATACAATTCAAACCTTTTTGTTTTTTTTTCAAATAAAATAAACTTTTGTGTATGAAAAATATCCATTTTCTTAAATTAAAATTTTTTATTGTTAGTTTACATATACGTCATAAAAAAATCTTAATTCCATAAGAAAAAAAACCTAATAACCTCCACCTAAAAACAAATCGAACTCCCTTTATATTGTGTTTAAACAAGTCAAATGATTATTTTTAAAGATACTTTTTTCATATTATAAATAACAATTTTATCTATAGTTTTTAAATGTGATTACTTTTACACAAATTTTTTTATATTTTTAAAAAAGAAATATATATTTTAATTTATTAGTAAATGTGGTTTTTTATATTTGTTGTTATTTTTGGTATTTTTAAACTAAAATATTAGTTTTTATTATCGAAAATAGTTTTTAACTTCTTATGTTTTATATTTGTTGTTATATTTTATCTACTTTTTTTCTAAACTACCATGTTCTTTTTTGATCGAAAATTGTTTTTAATATTTTTTCCAGAAAGAAGTTTTAAATTCCTTGTCAAAGAAAAGTATTTTTTTTAATATTTTCCAATGAAGTCTTTATAATATTTTTTTTTAGAAAAAAACATTTTTAAAGTACATATATTTATGAGGGGCAAATATGACAAGTTTTAATTTTTCAGGGAGGGGGTACAACAAGTAAGGGAGGGGGGTACGAATAGCCTACCCCTATTTTAAACGTTAAGTGGTTATATGTTTTTTATAACCAACAATATGAAAATAAACAAGTGGACGCTTCCAGAACAACGATCCAATGGACGCTTCCAGAACAACAAGGATCGTATTTGATCCAGTCAGCAATATAAATCAACACCACAACGTACAACTTAACAGCGTAACGTACAACTATTCTAAGCCACACCATTTTCGAATAAATAAGGGTTTGTTCGTGAAATCAGCCACTTGTTCCCATTTCTCGTCACTAATCTGTTGTTATCTCTCTCTCTCTCTCTACTTTTCGCGGTCTCTCTCTCTAGAAATCAACATGCCTCGCAGAAGCTCCGGTGGTAAGTTTCATCTACGATCAATAATTGTTAAATGTTAATTGTTTCATCGTTTAATGTGTTAATCTAGAATATATCTGAAATCTGATTGTTATCGATCGATATGTTTGCCGGAAAATTGGAAAATACAGATCTGCGCATCTCGTCACCATTTCCATTTCTAGGGTTTTCATCGATTTTTCGTCTCGTTTTCATGATTTATGTTGCGCAAATGATGTTAAGTGCCTATGTCTTGCAGATCGTTAATGTTGGAACTGTAAGGTTAATAGATCGAGCTCTTTTAGCAGAAATGACATGTTTTTTTGAAATTATATGCGCAATTCATTTACTGAGGTTTCCTAGCTGTATTTTTTGTTGTTTTAATTGTGCATGCTGCTATACAATCTGGAAATGATATATGGTTAGCGTAGTAGTTATGGAGCTTTAGTTCAAATCGATCAGACTCTAAGAATTAAGGCTATCGATAGTGGTTTTGCAGTTATGATACACCTTTTCAGTCTCTTATTTTTCATCCTAGCTTTCACTTCCATATTTTTATCACCTTTCACTTTTTTTTTTCAATAATATTATCATATACAAAAAGAGAGTGGATAGGAAAAGTGACAATTTTTTTTTAAACAATCGTTTTTTTAATCTTTTGGATGCGTAACGTAATTATTGTCGTGCACGATAGTTCTTACTTGCATTGGAGGCTTAATATTTTTAGTGTTTGGTTTCTAATTAGACATAAGTCTTTCGTATTTATGTTTTCTTTATGTACAACGTTATATCAATGCAATTATTTTGTGTGTGTGTGTTATTTTTGGTTTTTTTCAAAAGCAAGGAATTTAGCATATAAGTTGTTGGTATAATTTTAACGTAACTTTTGGGTAAGCTTAATACTTTTCAGCGTGTGTCGTCTAATTTTAACGTAGTTACTTAATTTTTGTATTTCCGTTATTGATGTAGTTTTATAGTAATACAACTATCTTGTATACAAGCTTAATACTTTTAAGAGAAGTTAGAGAAAAACAGAGGGGTATGTTTGTTGGAAACCACACAAGTGTAGTTGAGTGATGTAGTATAATGAGCCTAATATTGTGTTTTAGCCTCCTGTAAAAAAAGGAAATGGTTTTCTTGTTTTAGTCAGTATCTTTCATTATTTTGTCATCTAGGACATAATACATTGTCTATTTTGAATGTTATATTGCAGGAAGGTCAGCTCGTGCACCTGCTCGTGCTCCGGCACGCAGCACCCCGGCACCAGGTGATGTGTTTCACTACTTATTTCTACTGTTTATGATCATTGTTCAAGTTTCTGATTTGCGTGAAATTTTGCTCGTGCAGCCAACCGGTCACCCCCTCCTGCCCCTGTTCAGAGTGGCAGTGGCGGATCAATGCTTGGTGGCTTCGGTTCAGCCGTAGCTGAAGGTTAATCTACATACCTGCAAACATACATTCTACATGTGGGTGTCCTTTTCGTTTTATGTTATTCTATTTTCATTCTTTGTAGGTGTGGCATTTGGCGCCGGAAATGCTGTTGCTCATAGGGCTGTGGATGCTGTAATCGGTCCTCGTACGATTCGGCATGAAACTGTTCCTGCTGCTGCTGCTGCTGCTTCTGAATCTGTTGCCTCGGGCAGCTCTATCTCTGATGCTTGTGGCACGCATTACAAGGCATTCCAAGACGTATGTCTCTTATCTCTAAAATGTTAAGATAAAACATGGCTGAATAGTTTAAGAAATTGACAAGCGTTCCCAAATGCGACACCTTTATACATTTAATCTTTCTTGCATTTAAAATCTGAAACATGAACTCTGATGCATGTCTATAAGAACTGCTTACAGTACTAAAGCACTAAAGATTGAAATGTTTGTATATATTGAGGATTTCATAGACCACTGCTTCTCATTTAGATCTAGTGCTTAGTAGGTTTTTAGGCCAAGTTTTGGCTTATAATTGTCTATAGTCTAAATCAATCACACTAGACCTAAAGAAAACCCAAGACATGTCTAAAACACCCCGAATAACGGTACTTTTATACTGTCTTTAAAAAAAAAATCTTGCTTTTTAAGTGCTTTGCACCCTTTGCCTCAGACCACCATGATTTAGATTATGGAGATTTAAAAAAACCATCTAATGTTGTTCTGTTTATAAATGCAGTGCATTAACAGTTCTGGAAGTGACATCAGCAAGTGCCAGTTTTACATGGATATGCTGTCTGAGTGCAGGAAGGGCTCGGGTCTTGCTGTTTGAGTGAAGTCTTCTTGCTGAAACTATTATTCATTGATTACTTTATTTTGCTAGTTTGAGCTATGAACTAAAAAGGAGTTTGGTGGTTAATAATGGCATGGATGTTTGATCAATGATCATGTTTGTTATTTAGATGCTTTAAACCATGCACTTTAAAACTTTAACTGCAAAATTAGAAGATGTCTGTTTTGCCTTTTGCATTGTTTCATGCTGTATCGATACCCATGGATCATGTAATCTGCATTTTTGTTCATATGGTTCTAGATAAATGAGGGTATTTATTCAAGTAACTAGTCAAAAACTACACGACTACACGTGCTATAACTTAAACTGAAATGTTGGAGAATCCTAACAAACATCTTCAATCGCATTATGTTTGGAAACGACCTTGGAATGCTCCCTAATAAACTTCTACTAGATGTGACTATTTTGTAGAAAACTCCACTTGATAATGAGCTCTTTACGTGTTGTGTACTTGTGTTGTGTTCTAGATCTGAGAGAAGGTGACCAACGAGGTTTACAAGTCTAAGTACATTATGCGTGCATGTGATAAGATGTACAATAACATTAACATGAAAGGCCATTATTGGTGGCCATGAACGAGGATGTACTTGCAACATATGAAGACACGCAGTTGTATAGTTGTATGGAAGTGGAATATAGAGGCTGTGAATTTGTGTCTTCAAACATCTAAGAACACATAGGAAACTTGACACCATATATAAGTTAGAGTGGATCATTCAACTAAGCCAACATACTTCTTACCAACTAAAAAAGGTACTCGATGGAGAAAATAGCTCATATGTAAATGTATACATATGAACTAAAAAAGGTACTCGGATGGAGAAAATAGCTCGTATGTAAATGTATACATATGAACTAAATAATGATAAAGCATGAGATACTACTTTCAATAGCATCCAAGAAGGATAGTTGATAAGCACAAAACCCAATAAGGTTATGTGTAGTGGTTAGTGAGTGTGAGTATAAAAATGTTGCATGCAAATATGACGAGACGATGAGTGTTGTTATGATAAAATATGGAAAGTGTGAATATAAGAGCACCTACAATTTGATATGTTTTTTGTGTTTTGCTCCAATGGAAATAAAATGGGTTGTATGTGATAATGATGAGTGTTATGATAAAATGTGTAGTAATAAGTCTGAATATAAGATTCAAATGTATAATCAAAAGAGATGGTGATGTGTAATGCTTTGGTTGGTTAAAAGAACTTTACAAGAAACAAATAAATATTATGCCTCACCCGCGAAGGCTCAACGCAGTGAGTGTTCTAACCAATAGCGAAGCTTCGGGAAAAAGTTTGGGGGGCGAAAAGTCACGGATCGTAATCTCGTGAGGGGAGGGGAGGGGCGGTTCTCAGTATATATATAAAAAATTAAAAATGGCAAAAATTAATACTGCGGCCGAAAAAAACGGGGGGCGGTCCCCCCACCCACTAAACTTCGCCCATGGTTCCAACCCACTCAGATCCTCCACCACTCACAAGGTATTAAGCTATCCACGTCACTGCACGTGGCTATTTTGTAAAAAAATTTTGTTGATATGGCACTGCACGTGGCTATTTAACCGTTTAATCCAAAAACAAAACCCATTAGGCCCATATTCAAAATTACGAAGAAAGAAAGAAACATAGTCGCTAGGGTTTGCACTCCATTCTTACTTTCTTCTTCAACCTTGTGCCTCCGCTACTGAAAAGCTCGGACCTCTGCAATAATGGCTGAACAGGTTTACACGATTTCTCAATTGTCTAAGTTATATATCTCTCTCTACGCACAGAAGTTGACATTTTCTTTTGGTGGATTGATATGATATGATAGACTGAGAAGGCGTTTTTGAAGCAACCCAAGGTGTTTCTATGGTCAGTCAACATTTTCCAATCAGCTCTTCTTTTCTGTATTAATTCTTAGTTTACAGAAGATAGATGACTTGTGTGTGTTTTATTTTATCAGTTCGAAGAAAAGTGGGAAAGGGAAGAGGCCTGGGAAGGGTGGAAACAGATTCTGGAAGAGTATTGGTCTTGGATTTAAGACACCAAGAGAAGCTATTGAAGGTAATCTTCATCAAACAGTATCTTCATGTTCAATTTTCAATAGTCTAATTTGCTTTTTTCACAACCCAGTTACAAATCTAGAAATCAATGCTCATTTTGAAACAGAAAAAGTATCAATTTAGTTTGGGTGGCCAAAGTAGGGGCTTGGATTGAAGGGCATGTGGTTATAAACCTGCCATATCTGTTTACTAGTTGGGTGCTCAGCTGCATTTTCTTTGATTTAAACAAAAGAGTGGCTCAATTTAACCCGGTGAAAATTATGAACAGAACGAAATCGACCAGTTTAGTGAACATCTGGTGTAATACTGCTAGCTAATAATGCTTTTGAGTTACCTAATTAGCTCAGTTCCAGATTAGGAAGCCTATAAGTTGAGGGTAACCCATTGTCGAAATCGAATTGGGTAAATCTATGAGAGATCATCCATCTAAATCTCAGATTCTATCATAACTTGGTGATTTAACTTGATACTTGAATCATTATAGGAACTTACATCGACAAGAAATGCCCTTTCACTGGTGATGTCTCCATTAGAGGCCGTATTCTTGCTGGAACATGCAACAGTGCTAAGATGGTTAGGACCATTATTGTTCGACGGGACTACCTCCATTATGTGAAAAAGTACCAGCGGTACTACTACTCAAAACTAAACTATCTATCAATATACTCTCCCTGAACCAACTAATTTTCTGCATTTTAATCCTTTATTATCTCACTTTTTTTCTGATGCAGTTATGAGAAGCGTCATTCGAACATTCCAGCACACCTTTCTCCCTGTTTCCGTGTGAGAGAAGGCGACCATGTAACCATTGGACAGTGCAGGTCTGTTTATTTAACTGAATATCATTTCGTTCATTTGCTGGCACTGGTGCTTGATTTTAGATCGGTTTTTTTGTTCGTGCAGACCATTATCCAAGACAGTGAGGTTCAACGTGTTGAAGGTGATTCCTGCTGGTTCCTCCGGTGGTGGAAAGAAAGCGTTTACAGGCATATAAGAAGCTTTATCTTGTTAGCCTTTGCAAAAACAATTCAGTTTGATTTGCCAAGATTTTCAAGTAAAACACGGGTTGATTGTGAACTGTGTTTAATGTTTCTCAAGAAAGTTTTTTTATAAAGAAAATTTGTTATAAACATGTTTGGCATGTATTTTTTTAAGTGGTGAAGGAAACGCGCAAAAGAATAACATCGCAATAGATTGATGACAATCACTTGTAACAACTGTCTTACTTCATAACTTTAGTACACCAATTTTACAGTACAAGATATAGACGATAAACATCAAGGAGCTTCATAGCAAGTGCCTTAAACCTATTGTGCATTTCGGCTCCTGTAACATAACATTTACTTACATACTTGTTTTGTATTGTAAAGAGTTAATACCATAAAAAACCAACATATATTTTTTTAATTGGTTAAAAAAATATGGCATAAAAATCTTTATAAAAAGTATCGCTTTTGTTTCGTTTGACGACTTTAATACCAAAATTAAGTATGTTGGTTTTTTAATAGTAAACACAAAAGAATTACCAGTTAAGAAAATGGACTTTAATATACCAAAATTAAGTATGTTGGTATTTTTATAGTTGACACCTTACTTCAAATTATTTCAAAAAAAAAAAAAAAGAAAGAAGAATTACCAGTTAAGAAAATGGGTCAAGAACTTGGGGTCCTGTGATCCATCAGACATGAGCATTGCAGGAGATACGACATCGCTATTTTGGAAATCTCTAAGCTGCAAGCCAAGAGACACAACTTCACCTGTTTGGAAATCCTTATGTGGTATGGTAAATGACGGTCCATTGTCGCATTCAAGGTTATCTGACGGGGAGGCCAGGTGTCCTCTGTCATCATCCGTATTGGGAAAAGTGTGAGATGGTAATAATAAAGACGTCCCATCGCTACTCTGGAAATTGTTTAGCGGCATTTCCAGGGCTATTTCATCGTCGCACCTGAAATCTTTCCATTGTTGATTCACCGTCTTAATCTGTGTGTAAAAGTCAACCCCTGTTTTCCCTGCAACAGAAACATTCACTGAATTCAATTCAAGACTCTAGAGATAAAAAGTCAACCCCTGTTTTAACAGTCAAAATGATCCATATTGACCCGGGATAACAGTTATATTTTGAATCAAAATGGTTCAAGAGGTTTTAAGCATTGAAAATCCACTTTTGACAAGAAAATAAACACAACAGATAACAGGTAAATTCACCATGGAAGTTTAGGTCTCCTGAGAAAGATGCCTCCGTTCCAGTAAATGCGAAGAACGGTAGGGGAGCAGGGACAGGAACATTTACACCAACCTGTGTCATGGAAACTTAATATAAGTTCAAACACAATTATCTATCTCCAGATGCTTACTGTAGATAAGAAAGTTAGCACAGATCAGCGGATATGTTACTCAGTTTGTAATGGGTAAATACCTGTCCCGCTTCTATCTCAGTTTGGAATTTTCTTGCTGCGGCACCATTTTTAGTGAATATCGAAGCCCCGAAGCCATACCTGATGAATCCAGAAGCAAGCATAGGGCATTACACAAGATAAGATGGTACGAATCTTAAATGGTAGATTCTATGAAGTTTGTGAAAATCACCTGTTTCTGTTGACAATAGCTATGGCTTCCTCTAAGCTTCCAGCCTACAAGCACATGGGAACATTAATGTTGAAATGTCAACTAGTTCTAAAACTGTGTTAATCAATCTTGCACATGAAAATGATGACAGTGAGCAAACCTGCATACAGAGAAGGACGGGTCCGGTAATCTCCTCCTGAACACACGAAGATGGTGATGTTAGGATTAGATTATTGTATATTATGATAAGATTTGAGACAAAAAGATTAAATACCTTGTAACATTCCATTCCATCAGTAACATCCGATAAGATGGTCGGGCCGACAAAATTGCCCATTTCATATTTTGGAACCTACAGTGCAACCCAAAATTTTCATTAGCATACAAGACTGGAACTTTAAAGCATGAATAGGGAAATATTCATGAAAATTCCAACCTCTAGTTAAATTCAGTTGAGTAATCATTTAGCAAATAGTTCAGTTTGGTTTATATTATTTTTTTTGGTTTTTTCAAGTATGACGGTTAACTGGTCATTCAAATGGATTTAACAGCTTTTAATGTATTTAACTGAACAGGACCAAACATGTTAATGTTTAAAAACAGTGGAGACTAAATCTGTAATATCTAAAAAGAAACGACAAAAAGCACAAACGTGCATACTGATCATCCGTGTAATTTACTCGATGTCAAATTAATAAGAGAATGAAAGATTAAGGATACACCTCAATATGTCTTCCATCCAGGATTAATCTAGCACCAGCATCAATACCCACTTGGACTAATCTATTTACTTTTTCCTTTGCCTGTCAACGCATCACAAAAAAACATCAGAGAAAGAGAAATGGCATTCACAAAACAGGTAATAATTAGAATATTTTGAGCAAAAAATTGTAACACCCGTATACAATTTGATGCCAAACAAAGTCATTACTTTATAAAAAATTCGGTCCCAGAAATTTTTTGTACAAAACATATGATTTAATAATCATAAACACCATCATTGTGGTTTATATTTACAAATTATACCCACCAAGTTTGACATCCAAGTGTTGTTCCATAAACTTTATATAAATTTATTACACCAAAAAGGGGATTGGTTTGTTCAATCAAAAAGAAAAGTTAAACTAAAAATCGCAAAGTTGTCTAAATTATTAATGTATGCACCGTTTTATTGATCACAGGGCCAATGTCTGTATCAGGGTCGGTTCCAACATTTACTTTAAGCGCTTTGGCACGCTCCACTAGTTTTTCTTCCCTGCAGGGGATCAAAACATAAATTATTTTAAGAATATAGATATAAAAAAAGAACTTGATACTCCAAATATGACCGGAACATAACCAAATAAAGAATACCATATTTTTGAACCTCCAACAAATACAGCTGTATTCAGTGTCGTACACCTTTGGCCCGCACCACCAAATCCAACAACAGCAAGAGCATCCAATGTGGCACCCATATTTGCATCAGGCATCACAATTGCATGGTTTTTTGAACCAATATTCGACTGATAAAAGGCACAAATCAAGAACAGAAATGATTTAGGTTAACAGGAAAACACTACAATGTATAGAACTATAGATGGCAAAAGCTGAGCCAAAATCATGGAAATTAGACTATGAGGATGATACCTGAACACGTTTGCCATTAGAAGAGGTTCTTGCATGAATGTGTGAACCAGACTGCATAAAAATGTAGAAATCATAACTGAAAATCTTAAGATGTGGATATATAATCCTAAAGGATGACAATTTATTCCATGAGTTAACAATACAGATAAAAATTGGATCAGTGGATTACTTAAAGCAATCATCAATAATATTCAATTGTATTAAGTAGAAACATTGAAAATATTTCACATATCAATAACCATCAGCTAAACCCTACTAGATGTCTCAGAAGAAATCCTGTCAACTTGCCAACTTAGCCGATATATAAATGGGAAAACTTCATCTAATATTAAATATATGGAGAACAGGAAACAGAAAAATGCAAGAAAAGAAGAAAAAAATGTGCAATGATGGTAAAGCTTTAAGTGTTCAATCACTATAACTCGAGGTTATCAAACAATTGATTTACCATCCAAACTACATCAATTCTACACTGTCAATTTAAACTGTATGATATAGCCGGGTGCAATCTATTTTAAAAGACCAAAGAGCTTGTAGCCTAACACTATCAAGGTGTGTAGTAAAAGGTGTCACTCCCCAAGTGGTTGAAGGTTCTAGTCCCATGGTGGACATTGATGTATATTTAGGAGTAGGTTTAGTGGGGGTCTGAGTTACCCATCCTATAAAATCTATTTTAAAAAATACATAATATATTTTACATACTAGACAAAATTATGTTGTCACATGACATCACATGTACAGCTTAATTTCCACCACGAACATAGTTTATACATAAAGTTGTGGTAAACCTAAAGCACAAAACCTTGCACACAGAAGGCATACAAAAATTCAGGCTTTTCGCTTTTGTCAATGCATTGAAAAAATCTGGGAAACAGATTATGTCTAAGTTTTGATTCTAGAAACCCTTGAATTCATTGGCACTAGGCATACATATATTTGAGGCCTGACAAGAAGAAAATGATATTCATAAACAATTGAAGACTTTCTGGAGTGAATGAAACTTACAGAATCTGGACCGACAAATGTTATAGCTTTGATATCATCATCATCGCATATGGCATTCACAATATCCTGACCGATAAAGCACGGAAACTTTCTGTGAGTGTGTTTAGAAGCATATTCCGCAAAATGTCAATGAAAATCTTAGCATGGCAATGAGAAATAAAATTAGCTAACAAATAGGTTATACTTACATTGGTTCCATGAACTATATTTAGTACACCGTTGGGCAAGCCAGCCTCCATTGCTAATTCTGCAAGTATCATGCATGCCCCTGTATGGTGATTGGGGGGGATCAATAATCTTCTTTTTAATTACATAGGTTCAATAGGCCTTCAAAGAAATATCAAGCCAAAAGTACATTGATCTTTAAACATTGCTGCTCCAAAAACTAGAGTTTTAAAAACAATTAATCTTTAAGGAAATTGTCACAGCAGCAGGAAGAAAACATAACTACCTGGATCTTTCTCAGATGGCTTAAGTATAAATGTATTACCACATGCCACTGCAATAGGAAACATCTGCATTGTTTCATACAAAATTAGAGTGAAATAATAACAAAGTTCAAAAAGCATCAGAAGAAAGCAAATAAGTATCCAATAAATCAGAACAAGTTCAAACAAGCTTTACCAGCAAGGGAACTAATGCTGGAAAGTTAGAAGGGCATATTCCAGCACAAACACCAAGTGGTTCCCTCATGCTGTAGCTATCAACTCCACTTCTGATGTTTGAAACAAATTCCCCCATTTGGAGAGATGTCATCCCACAAGTATGTTCAACCACCTCTACAAATTAATACTAGTTATCAAAAGTTTTAATTTGAATAAACTTCATAAGAGTAATTAAAATCAGGGGATGAAAGATTCACACCAAGTCCACGGAGCATTTCATTACGTGCATCCTTCAGTGTCTTTCCCTGCTCTGAAGTTATATTTTGAGCAATCTTATCCTACAAAAATATGAAGACTTCTATTAATATTTAATAAGAAAATTGATGACATAGACATGGTGACGTAAATGTAATTTAGACATACAATGTCTCTACGAATAAGTTCCTGAAACCTGAACATGATACGCTGACGTGTCATGACAGGTGTATTTCGCCATGATGGAAGAGAACATTTAGCTGCAAATACTGCTGCCCTAAACTCTTCACCGGTAGTTAAAGGAACTTGGGATACCACTTGTTGTGTTGCCTATATTGATTGATAAATAAAGTACTCAGTGATTAAAAATCTTCGGAAATTAAGGCAAGAAAAAAAAACTAACTAGTAAACTTACAGGGTTTATAACATCGATAGATGTTCTTGATTGTGAATCTATAAACATACCACCAATGAAATTTGGTACCCTCTGAGAAATAAACAAAGGATTCATGTAGTGATATTTAAAATGTGATTTATTTCAACTGTCCTCCCCTTGCACGAAACATTGTAAATGCTTGATTACATCAAATACTACCTCAACAAAATAATTTACAAACTGGAAGCCTACAATTACTGGTCTTGTAAAATATTTCTAGAATAACTTTGAATGAATCATGCATTCTTACAGGAGGATATCGTTGTCTCCATGATGGCTCTGAAG
Source organism: Deinandra increscens subsp. villosa (assembly GCA_039602395.1). NCBI lineage: Eukaryota > Viridiplantae > Streptophyta > Magnoliopsida > Asterales > Asteraceae > Deinandra > Deinandra increscens. The sequence goes on from JBCNJP010000011.1 coordinate 2,666,874, forward strand.
TTATTGATGAATTAGAGTTTCCTTGAGCTGAAGTCTGAGGTCTTAATGTTTTATATCTCTTAACTGAGCATGAAAGCATAAAAATCGTGAGAGGAATAAGAATATTACAAATTTAAACCTTATTAAATATCTAGAGTAAAGAAAGGCATGATTTGATAAACATCCTAACTCATTCAAGTGTTATTCTCTGTACACATTCCAACTCAAATGATTAAGATTAATTTAACCCGACACCTTCTTAGGTCTCAGACTCCCAGCCATCATCGTTTATCAGCTACAATAGTCTTTCAGAAACAAGTCAAATGATTGGATACTTTCTTAGATACATTAGTGAAGCTTTCGTGTGGGAAGGAGGGAATACTCAAGAACATCGCTAGCCAAATTATTCCTACAACAGTAACAAGAACTATGGCCATAATGTACAGGCAATGATTGCGATAAGATATTACTTAGAAGACAAAATATGTAGCGGGCACAGCATAAGTTGTTTAATGAGGAAAACTTACCAATTTATGTGATTACATGTGACATGCTTTCAATTTTTGTTACCATTATATGCAAGTATCTTTCTAAAACAGTGATGTGCCATCTTTTTTTATGACATGTTGGTGTGCCATGTAACTATTTCACCTGCTATAAAACGCTACTTACATACAATAGTAAAAAACTTGAAAGCATGTTACGTAGAACGACAAAAAGGTAAAGTAAGTTACATTTTGGTGTAATAAACTCTACTAATTTAACATGGTGAACATTAATCTTTTGGATTGAGAGAGCCCACCTGTAAGATTTCCTTGGCGAAGCTTGGTCTTAATATTGTACACATGCTTTGGAGTTGATGAAAGCTCTGGATTGTGTTGTCTTAGTCTCTTTAAAATTTGGCGTGGTTTTAAACCAGCTTCTGTCATCTCCTTAATGAGCAAAACCTCACTCTCAGTAAACCGTCTAGCAGATGGATGCTGTGTGATATCACTCAAAGGTTCATGATTGTGGGACCCGTTCTTAACTGAAAGTACCCAAAAACCATCATCCTTCTTACCCACTAATTCGAATGGACAATTTGTAAGCTGTGAACCAGATTTTCTTTTGCGAACAAGTTCACTAGTACCATCATCAATTGTTTTACGCCTGTTTCTATAAACACCTCCTCTTTGGCATCCAAGAACTACAACTTTTTCCTTTTTTGATTGTTTAATAGTTACAACATATCCCTGAGAGATGCCAAACTCCCCAACATGTTGGATAAGTTCTTCACGGTCGGGAAAACTTCCAGGTGGTGGTGGAAGCATCTGTGGAGTATCTGAAACAAGATCATAGTCATCCATCACCAAGTAGGTACCTGCATGAACAAAGACGGAATTTTTGTAAGAGCTTTATATCACTAAAAAAGGGTGTTATCGATGCTTGACAACCTAGTGGAATTCTCATTGTTATGAAGGCAATGCATCTTAATTATGATCTTAGCTTGATTAACCACGACTCAGAAAACAAAAGAAGACAAAAACTATAAAAGAGGTCCAGGTGTGAATGTAACATATGGATAACCAATCAAGCATATATTATATAAATAAAATTCATTTACAAAAATAGAAAACTTTCCTTGCAGTTTTACCTAGCTATGCAGTTTGCAGGTTATTTTGGGTTTGGGAATTATCAAACTTCAAATCCTGGATTCCTGCCAAAAGACAAAAAGATAGAAAAGATAAAGCTTTTGTTGACAGGAGAACTGTATCAGACATTTTTTGTCTACAGAGATCGAGTTTCAAATAATAGCCAATGGTCGTATAAAAAGACAAACTTCTGTAGGGGATAAAAACCTGAAATGTCTTGTAAAAAGTTTTGTTACTTCTTTTGATTGTCATCGTTTGCAACTCTACTAATTTTTATCTTCTAAAGTTTAGAACTTCTATCTTTTCAGATTTGGGTTTACCTATGGATTTAAATAACTTTATCTGTTAATATACGGATTAATCTGGCTTAATCAAATTCACGTCATTCAAATAGGGATACTTATCCAAAATCCAAATTCAAATGTGGATTTCAAGTAATAACCTTCAACAAATTTGATTGGATGAGAATTTAAACATATTCTGAGTAGATCCGTTTAATATGCATTTAGAGGTCTAGTTGATTCACCTAAATGTTCCACATCAGTTTGTGATGTAGTTTCCACTGCAAGTTACTTGATGGATTGTATGTTATCAGCTATATTGTAACATGTAAGGGGTAAATACCTTGTCATTTCTTATTTACAGTTCTTTTCAAGTAGATTGTGTGGTACTTGGTTGCGCACTTGTGTCACGTGTGATATGTACATAGCTCGTATTCCACATCAACCAAACTTGACACTGGTGCAAACCAGTGCCTGTTTGTTAGATATGCTAGCTCTCACAAAACAGGCAGCATGGTAATAGTCCTTGCTCCTTACCTTACAAATATATATTGATTCAAATTAAAACCAAAGGGTGTTTTCTGAAGTGGGATCTTTATCTTTCATATTAAAACCAGAAGAATTCAGTCTTCTGGTTTTAATCTTATTTACCAAAAAAATGCCAAAAAATAACTAGAGACGCATTCAACTTCTCTGATTAGTACTTACTGCAAGGAAGCCCATCTACTTGTAATTGGCGGATATTTGTGACTTTGAAACAAAACAAAACAAACATGCCCAACAAAATCCCACTCAATTTGTGACCTTGAAACCTTCACATATATTGAGAGGGTCACTCAGCCACAAGTACGATGCTGTTACATCAGTCATCAAGTTGAATTCAGTGATTTAGTATGCTTAGTAGTGGGCCTAATGGCTAAATTAAACTGTGTAAAACACTTTAATGAAATCTTTATGTTCACAATTACCTTGAAAATTTTGCTTTGTAACTTCCCTTATCACTAGTATTAATGTATTATTAATAGCATATCAAATACCAACCATGCTGATTCTCAAGTGATGTGTTTAGTGTGGCATGCTAGATATGATACATGCTACCTATCATGTATGTTTCGCCAATTCAGGCTCCTTTCTCTATCTTTCATACATGTTATACTGAATATATAACCTTATACAGATGCTTATTACAATTTTTGCAGTTTTAGCTTTCATCCACGCCAATCACCCCTGTCAATCCTAGCTTGTTTCATAACAAATATGTCCATTTGATTAAAAAATAATTTAAGGTACCAACATGGTGACATGTTCTCTATGAAACGAGTTAAGATTGTCCAAAAGTACCAACTACCAAGCACCATGAATGTGAATGTTTACGATCAATCTGTTTAAAAAATGCTTCAGAATGAAGGCCAATCACTGTTGATTGCTAACTGGACTCTGGAGAGTTTAGATTGGAAAGATACCTATCCCACAAAGTTATGAAGTCGTAGCCGGACCATCATACGTGTTTTAGTGATGCACAAGGCTGTGATTTGTTGACTGCTATGAGTAGACCCATTCTAAATTTACTTATGATGAATGCAATACTTTCTGTGGCTGCACAAGATATTTATCTTCAAAGTTCACTGTATCTTACATGTGCATTTGTACAATATAAGGGTTGCTAAAAGCCTAAAACTTCTATCATAGTCATTCTCCATGCTAAAGTATTTGAGCATTGTTGAGAATGTGGACTCTTGATGGGATTAGGTAGAGGGAATACTGGAAACACTATCAATTGAAAGTGTGAGTTACTAAACTCAAACCAAAAGATACTTACGTAGTTTCCCAGTAAGATTTGTATTCTGTAGTACTGTCCCAACTTCTAATCTCATCGAAGCTCTAAATTACTTTGTAAATTAATCTTCCTACAACTTAACTCCTACTTTTATCCTTTGTCAGTGTGTCACTTCCCTTATTTACTAAATTTTCACATTACATGAAAGTTTCCTACGAAATACATATGACACTAGAAATAACAAGCACACAACTTTGACTTTGCAGTGCTTTCCGGTTACACAAAGGTGATTCAATAAACAGATGGCTCGAGACTGGAACTCACCTCGAAGTCGATAATTGACAGATTAGGGTTCCAACAGCCCTCTTCTATTGCACGAAGTCTGTAAACAGATTTTAATCATAAAAAACTCCTTTAGATTCATTAAATGACTAGGTTTCCAGCACTAGAGTCATATACTGTAATGTCCTACTCCAATTCCACATCACAGCGACATTTTTGTACTCTCTTTGAGTTAATAATCAACTAATTACGTAAGAACATTAAACAGATACTAAATTAAATCCTTGGAAAGTGCGTATAACCGTCCAAACCCTAAATTTGTTCATGAAGGAATGAAGAACACACAGAAAGCATAGCACAATGTATATGTGCACGAATCATGAAATTCGATAAATCAAACGGTAAAATAACGATTATAACTACACCGGTAACTTCAGTTCACACAGAGAAAGCGTACCACCTACAAAATCGTTTGTGATTCGCTACATAATCAACCTATTGTTCCGAGAAATTGGAGGAAGTTTTCTAGGGTTCGGTTCTAAAACAATTCAGATTGAAGCAACGCGTAGAGATTTTCGAAATTTACCTGCTCAACGGACGACGAAGAGACCTTGATCGGTGAGGAAAAGAGACGAGTTGAGGGAGATGCTATTTTTCATTTTACTTATATTTCATATTTCATGTTACCTTAATATTTTATAAGGGAAGGAAAAGTGAATATGGGGCTGTTAAGCATCTAACCTTAGATGCGAAACCCCTCAAAACTACGTAGTTTTGATAAAATCACTTAAAAAAATAAAATCAATTAGGTTAATATATTTTTTTCTTTTCTGCGCACGGATCCTCAAGCCGTTTCATCGATCTAATCTTAATCCCTCCTTTTCTTTTCTGCCGCGCACAGATTCATCACCACTTCGATCTCCTCCAAAGCAATTTGATATGCTCCTCTGATCATCTTGGTGAACTAAAAAACTATATAAAAAATGAAAATTGTTTTTTAATATAATAAACGTCATGATTATAAAGATAAATAATGTTGATGATTTCTAAAGATAATCGACTTGCTGGTTTGTAAACAAGAAAATTGATTTCTAAAATCATTAAGATATGGGTTCTTAGACAAGAAAGATGATTTCTAAAATCATGAAGATGATGAAACATGTAATACGTTACCACCGGATTGCAAAAAAGCGGCACTTATTAATAGAGGAGTATGAAGGCTTGATTTTTCTTCTTTGGATTGATGATCAAACGAACTTGCTTTTGATTGAATCGGCACATGGAGAATCGAGATGACGAGATCAATTTCGATAAAAATCGGCGCCCAAAACGTGGAGAATTGAGTTTACGATATCAATTTCGCTCGTAATCGAATCTGTGAGAAGAAAAAGGGACGAGATCAGAGGACATCAGACTCGGCTTGGATTTAGATTTTAATTGATTTTATTTTTTATGTGATTTTATCAAAACTACGTAGTTTTGGGGGTTTCGCATATAAGGTTAGATGCTTAACAGCCCCATATTCACTTTCCCCTTTACAAAATATGTTTTTATAAACAAATTTTTTTATCGGTTTTGAACTTCAACTAGGTCATCCGAAAATGAACATCTGACATAGTAGTGTTACCTACGACATGCTACGAGCATAAAACGTGTGAGTAATCTAGGTCATTAGTTGCACCCGTTATTCCAGGATAAGTTCACATCCGCGAAAGACCGGGTCGTAAAACTTAAGAGCTTCGGGATCGAACTATTGTTCTCATGGTCAACTAGTCTTCCATCATCACCATACCATTCGGACAAAAGCCCGATGATTTTTTATAAACATATAAGAAGAGAAATTTAAGAGAAGGTTTTTTTTTCTTTCCATTTCAAATAATATATTTGGGTCTATTTCCATATCTAGGACTAACTGCGCATCATATTTTTAGACAAATCAGATATGGATGAGTATCTAGCGAGTTATTAAACCGGTCGATTAAAGGTAGGAGCTATTTTTAACAGTCTAAAGTCGAACGGTCGTTTGACGAATTATCAAACGATCCTTTAAAAGATAGGGAGGCTTTTTCTTAAAAACCCTAAAGTCAATTAGTCGTTCAATGTGTTAGCAAACGACCATTTAAAAGTAGTGTGATCAAATTTGAAAGTAGTGTATGAATATTAATAGAAGTCAAAGTGTTGCCTCCTTTGTTTATTTCTTCGTTTGTACTCTTATAGCTTCGGCTATTCTTTAATGTTAATCACTTCTTCGTTGTTCAAAAAAGAAAACATATACTATCACACACAGATCGTCTTATATATCAATAAACTATGAAACCGACAATTTAATCATAATTGTGATTCACGTCTCATTAGAGTCTCTAATACGTTATGTTTTATCTATTACTATTCTAATCTTTTGTTTTATGCTAAAAGCATACAAGCTCCTCTTTAATCCAACAAGGATACAAAACAATCCAAATTATACAATCACTACAATTCAACTCCATGATCACATGCATATACATGCCATGCATGCTAATTAACATATGTGTATTACATACAAACCGTAACAAAATATGTGGCTACCATCCCATCCACCCTAATATGTCGTCTACTTAAAACAACTACTCACTCTTCCTTGAAGATGAATACGCTCACCGCTCACGTGCTATACTGAAATGACGAAAGTGTGTCTCACTTATGACTTATGTACCGATTTACAATTGTTGTTCGTGAATAGTTTTGTTTCATGGATTTAATGGGACTAAAATCGAGACCATTTACGTATGATAAGACCACCTCCATCATTGCATCCTTAACTCCGCTCATATGGGAATGATGGATGTTAGCGTTGCAGGTAGTCTAATAAGATGCAAGAGTTGAGTTTGGGCCCGCGTTTAATCAGGACAACAAATATAAGAAAAACAAGCTAAGTTAGAAATGACCAAAATAACCTTCTATCGATACCAAGACCAGAGACCGACACATGTCATATACGTAACGTTGTAACCGCCGCTAGAGATCAAAGAATTACCAAGGTGACAAACCCAAATCAAGAGAGCTAACGAGCCGTTCATCGAGACAACTCAACGACAAATCACACCCATCATCATCACCATCATCATTCATGCAAAGCATCAATCTTTGCTTACACAATCTCAACCGATCTTCAAGCAAGCTTCTTTCCGACTCATGTTTCATCACGATCCACCTCAACGACTGAATAACCTCTTGATCATGCACTTGCTTTTCATGGCTCAATCTCCTGTACTGTTGTGCTTGCAACTCCACCACACTTTTCTCATTTTGAAGCCGCAAAATCATCCCCATTGCCTCCTCAGCCGCACTGGTAGCCGCCATTCGCTCCTTCTCGAGCTCCATGTGCGCATCACTCGCCCGTTGCCTCTCCAACTTCACCAGTTTTCTCAGAGACATTACATCGAACACCTTATCTACATCACAATCCATTTGTTTACCATCACCATAATCTTCATCAAAACACCCCATTTTTCTACAATTTACAGTTTCTTTCAACAAATTCATCAACCCACATTTGCAATCTGACGTCTTTTTTGAATCAGAGCTCCACCAATTAACAAACCGTTTCAAAAACCCTAAATCGATCACACTCAAATGCAGAAACTTTATACTAGAATAGAACAAGATTAACAGAATCAGAAGATCCATAAACTTTCTGAGATACCCAGATATCAAAAATTTCGATTCAAAGTCCATAAAGAAATCTCTCCAGGAAAAGAATTTGTATAGAATTAACGGAAATGATCAAAAATGTGGATGTGGGTGAGGTGTGTTCTACAAAGATCCAAATTCTTGGTTGTTTGTATAGCATTTGTGGTGCAAGAAACGAGATATATCATATATGATGATTTTTTGCATTAATATATAACAATTTGGTAAAAGAAGTAAAAAAAGATCTCACAATCTAGATTTTGAGGGTTTTGAGAGTAACTGTTTGCGGACATAATCGTCGTTGATAATCCATCGATGATCCGTTGATAAATTGATATTTAATATAAAAAAATAAATATAAAAATCGGTCGATAATCCGTTGATCAGTATTATTAACGAATGATTATAGACCGATTATCACGCTCGTATTTTCAATCAATAATTATCGATGTATCCTTGTTAGTAACCAATCGACAAATTTCTGACGAAATTGTATAAAGTGCACGATTTGAAATTTAATAAAAATTATATACTTGATATGATATTTCATCAATTATTTGCTTATGCGTTTATCAGTGTCTAGATGTATTAATGCGTTGTGTTCTCCGTTGTATCGCCCGATATAAATAAGCGATTTAAAATCATTTCTTCTTGTATTTAAGTAGTTTTTTAATTTAAAAAATAATTTCATAAGAACATCAAATGGAACCCAGAACAAATTGGGACCACATTGACAAAATCATAACCAATTATATACAAGGGTTGAGCTCATTTGTGTCTTTGTAAATCTCATAATTGTGAGTTTTTGGACCACATATCTTTTGACATAATCATAACTCCAGCAAATTTTTTTAATCAAATTAATGTTTAACGCATATTTACTTATTAACTTTTTACCTTTTTAATAAGTTAACCTTTGATGAAGTGATGTTTAAGTGTTTGTCTGAAACGATTTCAAATGTGTATCGCTTTTGGTTCATGTAAACTTTTCGTAAATACAACCCATTTGATACTTCTAATGAAACTAAAAACGACATTTACGTAAGAGTTATTGTTTAATCCTAATTATAATAAACATGCATAAACATAATATACACATA